>JACGTP010000055.1:0-45338 GCA_023678845.1 Mischocyttarus mexicanus | reverse complement strand
TTTTTTTTTTTTTTTACTACCTCTCGGGAAAATAAATGAAATATCTCAGGTCATTAAGGAAGGAAATTCTAGTAGAAATTAAAGAGGTAAAGGTAAGACGACGCGAGTAAATTCTATGAGGAATAAATGGAGATAAAGAATGGCAAGAAATACGAGAGAGAAAGAGAGAGATAGAGAGAGAGAGGAAGAATACGAGTGGTACAAGCATAATTAATTAACGAGTACGATGAGGTAATAAAGGGGAGTGAATTTTTTCTGCTTTCCTTTTTCTTTTTTTATTTTTATTACGGAAGCTTCGTGAACCTTTTGCACAATACAATTATCTGAAATACGATATGTACCTAATCTTGAGAACGAACAAAAAAATGAAATAGGAAGGAAGGAAGGAAGGAAGGAAAGAAAGTAAGTTTGGGTGGGAGTAATAAGAAGAAAGAAAAGAGAGAGAAAAAGTTTTTAATCGCGTGCAAACGCAAGCCAATTTATTCGTTTTCTCGTCGCCAGTAATTTGCCTTTTCGATGCTCCCCCGTCGGTGTTCCCTTTGGTCGTCCTTTTCCGCATTCCACCACACCTTTTCTCTCTTTCCTTTGCTAACGAAATTCTTACAAACGGCAAAGAGTAATTTCCAAGAAGAAAACTGGACGAGAAAGAAGAAGGCATGGTTAGGGGGCAAGGAGAAGAAGGAGATGGGGAAAACATGGGTTGAGGGACGGGGGACGGGGAAGGAGAACGAGGACTGATGTTAAAAAATTTGTTCTACTTACTTGTCACTCTAAGTGTAAGGGAAGTGGGTCGACTAATTAGTCAGCGACTCGTAGTCGTTTGCGGGTCATATCTTTCACGAAAGGAAGTCGTCCGTCTTTTTATTTTTCTTTACTCGAACGAAGAAAGAACTAGGAGAGTGTAGAAAGAGAGAGAGAGAGAAGTAAAATACTGATTACTACTTTGAAATTTATTCGTGTTGGGTTACTCCAATTATGGGGTTCTCGCGCGTCCAACAAAATGAAGCTGGAAAGTGTCTACACCTTCAATCTCTTTACGAATAGTATTCTTATTACAAACTTAAGCGTGCTAGATTTGAACATTTTTTTGTTTTTTTCTTCTACTTTCTTACTCTTTTTATCTTCTTCTACTTCTTCTTTCTTTCTTATTTTCTTTCTCTTTCTTTTATACTTTCTTTCTTTCTTTATCTTTCGACTCGGTTGTACAATTCGTGTCGTCTCAAGCGAAAACTTACGAGAGAAAAGTTTTCTTTTTTTTGTGTCTCCTTCGAACGCGAAAGACCGAATACACCCCGAATCTTCCTCCTTTAATTTTTTTTTCTTCAACTTCTTCTTTTCTTCTTTTTCTTTTAAGAATTTGTCTTATCTCTGGGAGATACACTCTACTAATAATTATTGTAATAATTATTATAGCAGTAATAATGACGATGGTTCTATTTTTATGGATACACCGAACAAGAAGAAAAGAAATTGATTAGAGAAGAAGATAGTGAGTGAGAGAGAGAGAGAGATAGAAGAGAAATGAGATTCATTTGCAATTATATTCTTTCTCATATTAATCTCATTTCGTTTATTAACCGAAGAAGCATTTTCGTTTTGCTTGTTTAATAAACGAGTAGGGCACGTATAAACTAATGAAGTTAGTCACGCGTACAGAAACCGATCGCATTATTAAGCGTATTGTATCGTATTCGCCGAGCGTTGACCGTTCGATGATCGATTGGTTCCTGAATCTCAGGTAATTAAGGGAAATTGCCTTTAACAAGTAATTATTGGCATTGTTGGGTTCATTGCGTATGGAAATATTATATTTGCTGGCTGTTTCACCTCACTATCTCTATTTCTCTCTCTCTCTCTCTTTCTATTTCCATCTCTCTTTTTCTGCCTGTCTCATTCGGTAGCAGAGCAAACATTCAATGTTTTCCAAATTCGATTCGAAAAATGTGAAATTAAAAGTAGGAAGACAAATGATAGACTAAATCGAGATATCGATACGAATCGACTTTTCCATTAATCATTGACGACCGATCCCAAAAGTAGAAAAAGAAAAAAATCCCAAAAATTACCATCAATTTTTCTACATCACTTTGAATGATTATTTTCAGGACAAACGATAGCAGAGTGTTGTTCAGTTTGGCAATTAGGTATGCAAGAATTTGAATTCGAGTTGAATTTTAAACGATATCGACAAGGGTAAGTAAGATCAGGGAATGAAAATAATAATAATAATAATAGGGGATAAAATAGTAAAGAGAATTATTTCGAGAGAATAATGTTCTTTTTTTAACGTACGAGTAGAGATAGAAAATTGGATACGAATGAATCATATATATATATATATAGTATGGGAAAGAAAAAAGATACGATATGAAGATGAAAATGTAATAAAAAGGGGTGGAGTAGGGGAAGAGCGGCAAAGGTAATCGTATTCGAGACTGAAAAGATAACACGAAAAAAAAAAGTAAAAGAAGGATAAATATGAAGCACAAGAGATGTACACATATACATATATATACATATACTCGTATGTATATACATACAAGTTTACCGAATATATATCTTCGTTCAGGTTCATTCGTATAAAATAGATATTCAAAGAAAAGAGATGCTTTATTTCGAAGGAAACGATTATTTCGATGCAGGATGCTTTTTTGCATCGACGCATTTCTTTACGACTTTTTCTCAATGGTAGAAATAGAAAGGAAGTAGAGATACGTTTCTAATGATTCTGTTAAACCAAGATATTCTGTATACTACGAATGTATGTACATTGAAAGACTGAGAGCAATTTTCCTATTGGAATTTAAAATGTTTTTCATGAATAAAAGTTTGGAGTTTGCTAAATGTGAATATGTCTCGATATATGTGTATATGTGTATATATATATATATATTTATATGTGTGTTATTCCTCTACCTCTTCTCTAGGTTCCATTCGGAATGTATCGAATGACCCGTAAATGTCGAGCTATACAAATCGTCGTGGCGCATACGCTTCCGTGTTTCGGTCAGAACACGCAAATCTCACGGACTACACATCGGCTTATGGAAATACGTCGACATATGTATCAACCGACGTATATCTGTGGCGTTACGCTAATGGATACCCTGCTTCTGCTTCTCCTGGTAGTTGGTGTTGCTGCTGGTGCTCGTGTTGGGTTCTGTTGGTGTTCTTGTTACTGTTGCTTCGGTGGTTACCACCACCATCATCTCCACCAACTATCAAATTATCAAAAAACCCGTCGACTCTACAACCAGACTTTGGCAATCTTGATTTTGTTTTTTTACCGTCCGAAAATAATTTCAAAGTATCCACCGCGTCGTGTAATCTCGTCGAATCTGTTTTATTTATATTTTTCCCCTTTTACTTTTTGTCCCTTTTACGCAGTCTTAATAGCATTTTCATTAACGAGACTTTCGTTCGAAGTAGATAGATCTTTTTTTATGCGACTGTTTTCTTTCATTGAGAAAATAAAACCATCGGATGAAAGTTTGTAAAAATTCCCTTTGACGTTATTTTCTGTAATTTTTCTCTTTTTATTTCTTTATTTCTTTCTTCTTCTTTCTATTTCTATTTCCACGAACCAACAACTACGTACTACGATCATCGACAATTCCCTTTTCGCAAAAATTTCTTTTTTAATTGCATTAAGATTAAATTTGCTCTAATGTACCTAGGTACCTTATAAAGTTCTCTTTTAACTCGCTACCTCGGTTCTAAAACTTCATAAAACGGTACTCCTAGTCGCCTTTCCTACTTTTCTTATTTTATCTTCTTCTTCTTCTTCTTCTTTTTGAAAGAGAAAATGAAAGAAAATCGTGCCAGCGGCAATAAGAGGATGACAAACAACCTCTCGGTTTTCATATATATATATATATATGAACTCGTTTCAATACCATCAAGCGAAATTCTTTACGTCACTTGAACGAATCCCCATGATCGGTTAAAGTAGATTTTATTTTCATATTCATCCTTAAGAAAATTTATTCCAGTTCGAATGAAAATCTTATAATACGTTGTTATTCATCGATAACCGTAATGAAATTTCCAACAGGAGTTTTAATTAAAATAGAACATTATGAATAATATAATATTTCATTCGTTCATTTATTTTTACATTTTAATCTAGTGTTTAAATATTGTAATTTGTCTTGTCACGTAGATGTCTTTTCTTATGAACATCTTTCAAAGAAACCTCTTGCGACAGCAATCGTAAGTGAGCCTTCAGCAACAGGTCGTGAGAAGTTGTTAAGAAAAGAAAAAAAGAAAAAAAACATGAAAGAAAAAAAGAAACCTTTGATCGTCAACGGGAATTAATGAGAATATTTTAAAATGCTCTCGGTACCGACATAAAACACCATAAAACGCCGTAAAACGTCATAAAACGGACAACATGGACTCCCATAATACCATACCTAGTTTCGCCCCTTTTTTTACAATCACGTCTTCATAATACCACCCTTTTTTTTACTGTATGTGTGTGAGTGTGTGCGTGCATGTCAAATTTATCGTAGGTTCGAATGAGTTTCTTTCCTCTCTTTTTTATTTTTCATTTTATTTCGATGTAATTTTAAATATCGCAATGGACGAATTATTTCGCTCGTACCTATTTGCATATACGCATTTTTATATACGTATTTGCATATACGCGTGTCTTCTATCTGCAAAAAAAAAAACAAAAAATTTTGGTATTTTACGCGAACGATTTATCAAACGTAAAAAAAAAAAATAAAATACGAAGAAAAATGTATGCAACGTAAATTTATGTGTAAAAAAAAAATGTTACACTGCGCTCAAAAAAGTGACGAAATTTTGTCCTTGTTTGATTCGCGAAATACGAAATTCGAGAATAATAATAATAATAATATCGGAAATGGAAAACGATCAGGATTGATAACCCGTTAGAAATATCGTAATAGCGTTGTAAATTTAAAATGGATGAGAATGGGGATGGGAATGGGGAGAGGGAGGGGGTGTAACGCGTATTCCAGACTCGAGATAGTACCTCAAAAACCGGTTACTCGATTTACAACCCCACGACTGTTACTCCTCCTCGGGGAACGATCTTTCGAAACGCAAGAGGACCATTGTGCAAAGGGCTCTTTTCCATCGGATATGCACGCAGGACAACACCGTTAGATCGAATCGAAACCTATCAACGTACGATTGTTTTCCAGTCCACTGTTTTTCCACTTTCTCTTCCCTATTACTTCTTTCTTTTCTTTTCTTTGTTTCCCCATAAAACGTTACTGTAACCCAATTTAAGCTTTTTTTTTTCCTTCCATAAAATCATAGATTGCGAAACTAGTAAAAGAAAGATTAACAAAAATATTAACTCTTGTAGTTTTATTTATTTGTTTATTTTAATTTTTACTTTTAGCAATAGGATTTTACATGGACGATTGTAATAATGTTTTATGAAACATCTTGTATAATTTTGAAGTTAAACGAAAGTGGTTATTAGAAGTTACATAGGAACGATTATTATTTTATTAAGTGATTTTTTTTAGTATGAAGAAAATAGGGGGGAGGAGGAGAGAGTACTTTTTTAATGTCACACGAACGAAGAATAACTTTTTATGGGACAGTTAAAAGAGTTTTTCTATTTTCTTTCTTTTTAATTTTTTACAGGCTACAATTCTCCAAGAAATTTCTTTCTTTTACGTTTATTCTTCTAATTTATTATTTCTCCCCTATTTCTGTAGTAAAAAGAATTTATTAATAAAAACTCATTGTATATACAATATTTAATATTAAAAAAAATGTATTTGCATTATTTTTTCGTAGTTTCGCGTTTCGACGAGATGAAAAGAAAAAAAGAAAAAGAGAAGAAAAAGGTAATAGCAAGAACTCCTCCCATAGGACGTAATTCTCGTTATAATTCGCGTGCAAGGTTTGTGTCATAAGGGTCGAAAGATTTTATGACATGATTTGTAGCAACACCGAGCCAAGGCACGCCAAACTATACCCTAAACTTCCGTTTATAGTTCCCAACGTTTTCTCGATACGGTCAGTTCGTAATTACTCTAATTAGTTGCGTAGAATGTTAATTGTCGCTGTGGAATAATTACAAACTTCAAACTCGTTTGCTTTACTCTGTCCTACACATGGAACATGAAAGGTTTCAGAATCACAGATTCGTATCACTCTTATCACTGACCTCCTTTTCCATCTGCTTAACCTTACCTCTAATGACGTTTGACATATTTCATAGTTCACTTCAAGCGGTTTATCGACAGATGTAACTTAAACGTTTTAGCTTACTTGTTTTATACGTCCTACTAAGTTTTCGCGTCATTGTCATTGATTATGCCAATAATATAATATAAATATACCAACGTGAGTGGGTTTGAAATGTCTTGAGCCAGTAATAGAAATCAATCATTTTTTGTCTTTCGAATTTATTTTTATTTAAAAATAAAAAAGTCGAGACGCGTTTGTATATTAGAAAAGAAATAATAATACTCGAGTGTTTGAGAAATAAATTAAAAGAATAAGGCGGTAACTAGCTGAGATGTAATTGATTATGCATCATTGTCAAATAAATCCAACACTTGATCATATTTTAAAATCTTTTCAGTTTTATGGATGTAACGAATGTTATTCGTGTGAATTATGAACGCGTACATACAGTGTTGGATTAAAAAATTTTACAACGTTACGAATACCTATTTGATTTTTTATCGAAAATTATTGATATATTTTTAATGCTAAACCTACTGCGTGTAGTCAAATGTTAATAAAGATTCAAAATTTTAGTCAACTTACATTAGATGAACATAGTCCTTGTATCCAATGCTGCATATCCATATCCATATCCATAACTGCAGGTATCCATATATGCACTATACACACTCACTCACATATGCATCTCACTTGCATAGAAAGAATACACGAACACACGTATAAGCAACGCGAAATAATGTACTTGTCTAATATCGTTGTTACACCTTCCGACGCTCCAAGAAGACTAACAATTAAATATGGAAATAAGTACGAATAGATCCGAAAAGTACCGAACATACACGAAGGTCAATTACAAATCTAACGACGAAATAGAAACGTTCGGTTCTTGACACCTGCCGAGGAGCGACGGAGAGTACCAAACGTAAACAAAGCATTGAACGCTCAACTAAGCCGGTAGTTAAGGAATGTTTTTCTTTGTGTATTTCATATTAACGAATTTCCTAGAATTCACCGAGAGATACACCGAGAGGTAGACCTTCGCCTATCTTTCTCTCAATACATTCAATACGTATGGGATTGTTACTATGTTTTCGTACAGCTGATCAGCGTTTGTATCGTTGACCTACTTTTGTATCGCTGACCTATTTTCCTCAAAAGTGACCAACCTTTGAACAGATGTTATCTATTTCTAATAAAAGATTTTTATTTTATTTCTTAATATTTAGATAATCAATAAGTATATTAATGAATGATCTGTTTTTATTAAATCGATTATTTAAAAATTCTTCCATACGTATGTATTAGAATAAATATTTTTCTGTAACAAGAAGAAAAGAAAAATTTCGTATAAAAATTCTTATGTTTCGTGTGATATCTGTTAAAATATAACATAAATTTTATTTATAAAATATATAATGTAATTAGTTTCTACAGATGAAATGCCAAAATCGAAATTTCGAAACGAGTATTATAATTTAAATGTAATAAGTATAAGTTCTACGTACCTTCCTCCTCGAAATCAACTGTTAGACTGGTTTGAAGTAAGCTATTAAAGTTTTTTTTTAAAAAGTTGTTTACATGATTATCGGAGGGGATTAATTCTATTAATTTCAAATATTATTCTCGTTAAACTAACACCACTTCTAAGAAATCTTATTCTATGTGTACGTGCGTGAATATATATCTGTAAATCTAACATAATATTTATCTGAAAGAAGTGAAAATTATTAAGGCATATTTTAATTAATATTTCGGGCCAGTAATGACATCTGATTCGTTGCATTTATCTAAAAACATATGAAATAAAAAGATATAGAAGTTATTTGATATTTTGAATTACGTTAAAAATAATGTAATGTTTAAACTAATGTATATGTGTTAGTATAATTTTAAATATAAGAACAGTGCATTAGAGTAGTAGACATGTGCTAAATAATTATTAATTAATCGAAAGAATTGAATATTATAATTTAAATGTAATAAGTATTAGTTCTGCGTACCTTCCTCCTTGAAATCCACCGCTAGACTGGCTCTATATCATCTATAAAAGCTTTTTTTTTCGAAAGTCGTTTACATGTTTATCGGAGGGGATTAATTCTATTCATTTCAAATTTTATTCTCGTTACACTANTAATGCACTGTTCTTATATTTAAGATTGTTCTTACACATATACATTGGTTTAAACATTACATACTTTTAAACTTACTTGAAATATAAAATAATTTCTATATTTTTTTATTTTATAATTGTTTCGATAAGAGCTACGAACCGAATGTCGTTACTGGCCCGAAATATTAATTAAAATATGCATTAATTATTTACACTTCTTTCAGATAAATATTCTGTTAGATTTATAGACGTGTATTCACACACATGCGCATAGAATAAGATTTCTTAGATGTGTTGTTAGTGTAACGAGAATAAAATTTGAAATGAATAGAATTAATCCCTTCCGATAAACATGTAAACGACTTTCGAAAAAAAAACTTTTATAGATGATATCGAGCCAGTCTAACGGTGGATTTCAAGGAGGAAGGTACGCAGAACTAATACTTATTACATTTAAATTATAATACTTATTTCGTATGATAATTTAACAATTATTTAGCCCATGTCCACTACTCTAATTGACCCTTCTTATTTTTTACATTCTACTAACACATATACATTGGTTTAAACATTACGTACGTTTTAGCTTACTTTGAATATAAAATAATATCGATATCTTTTTATTTTATACTTTTTTAGATAAACGCTACGAACCATATGTCGTTGCTGCTCGAAATATTAATTAACAAATCCTTTAATAATTTTCACTTTTTTCAAATAAATATTCTGTTAGATTTAGATGTATATAATATTAATTCTATTATATACATACGAAAGAATTTTTAAATAATCGATTCAATAAAAATAAATTATTCATAAATATACTTATTATTATCTAGATATTAAGAAATAAAATAAAAATCTTTTACTAGAAATAGATAACAGCTGTTCAAAAGTAGGTCACTGGCAAGAAAAATAGGTCAGCGATACAAAAGTAAGTCAGCTGTAGAAAAATATAGAAATAATCCCATACGTATTGAGTGTATTGAGAGAAAGATAGACGAAGGTCTACCTCTCGGTGTATCTCTCGGTTAATTCTAGGAAATTCGTTATATATGAAATACACAAAGAAAAACATTCCTTAACTACCGGCTTAGTTGAGCGTTCAATGTTTTGTTTACGTTCGTTTCTCTCCGTCACTCTTCGGCCAGTGTCGACAACCGAACGTTGTCATTTCGTCGTTAGATTTGATATTGACCTTCGTGTATGCTCGGTACTTGTCGTATGTATTCGTAACTACTTTTAATAATAATCGTTAGTCTTCTTCGAGTGTCGGAAGGAATAACATTGATATTATTTAAAGTATATAATTTATTTCGAGTCGTGTGTTCGTGTATTCTTTCTTATGCAAGTGATATGCATATGTGAGCGAGTGTGTGTAGTGCTGAAAAGTGATATTTTCATATTTGGATACAATTCAATTATGGATAATAATATGGCAGCATTGGTTATAAGGACAAAGGTACACCTAATGTAAGCTAACCTCAATTTTTCTAACTTTTCTAACATTTGATCTCGCGCGAGTGGTAGGTTTAGTATTAAACATATTATTTCGAATAATTTTCGATAAAAAATGAATCTAATGGATAATCGTTTACGTTGTATAATTTTTAAATCAGACATTTCTATATACGCGTTCATAATTTACACGAGTAACTTTCGATGCATTCTTAGAACTGGAAAGGGGTTTTTCAAATATGATTTCGTGTCGGATTTATTTCATAATGATGCATAATCAACTACATCTCAATAAGTTACCTCTCTATTCTTTCATTATTCAATTTGTTTTAATTTTTTTTTTTTCATACAAACGCTTAACCGAAGAAAGCGATATCCCAAGTAAGCACACGCACACATCCAAGCATTCGTAGTTCCTCTGTTTTTCATATCAGACACACGTATTCGTTTATTCGTTCTCTCTCTAGCTTTTATTCTTTCTTTTATTTTATCAATAATTATTGAAAATACCTAAAAGTATCATCGTAAAATGAAAACTTTTTATCGGGCGTGTGAAAAACATCTCGCTAAAATTTTATCGTAATTGGATGAATAGTTTACTAAAGCATACGATTCGAAAACATACATATATTTATTTTTATATATTAGAAATTATCTCGTCAGATTGTTTAGACAGTTAGTATCAGAATTGTGTTTTAAATTTTGATTAAAAAAAGTAGTAATAATATTTAATAGATAAAAGTAATAAAATAATAATGAATATCGTATTCTTTTATTTTATTATTGATTAGTTTCTGACATTAAATTGTATGAGTTTTAATTTTTCGATTTTGCGAAATTTTCATAATAAGATTTAATCTTTTTTATTTTTATCTTCAATTAACTTAGTAATTATTTTATTATTATACGTTTATCTATAAACGGTACAAAGGAAACTAAAAAGTTGAGAAATTAATTGAGATTATTGTAAGTCTGGAAATTTGTATTCGATTTAAATAAGTTGAAATTAGAATTGAAAAAATATTTGTTCATTTAGAAATAGTTGCAAACGCGGTTGGGGGAGAATGAATTTTGATCCTTTAGAGTTTAGTATAGACATATTTGTCATAGTTTGTAAAGTTGGTACCGGGCCGAATCGTCGACCGCAGAGAATAGTGCGTAGCCACCTAAGGTATCCGCGAGGATAACCACCACGAAAGGAAACTTAAATGTGTTTTGTTTCCAAGTTTCAATCGTTTCTTGGAACATACAACTACTAACCAGATTCCGATGGTTTCAAGCGGAAGATCCCGTCCAGAAACTCGTTTTACCAGGAAAGTTTCTTGCGACCCCCGCGAAACAGCACGCGCTAGACTTAACGCTTAAGTGCTTTTGGAGCTTGCTGGACAATTCGGTATCCTTTATCTTTGCCTATTGGTATTACCTTCTTCTCTCTTTAGCTTCGTTTTGACCTTCGATTAACGACACCACTGCTTTACGACAAGCTTTAGGTGTTTTAACCACATTTGAGAGGAACTGGGGTAGTACTTACTAAGTCCAAGTTATAGTACCAAACTTTATCGTCTTGTTTTCAACTAAAATTTCTAAACTAACCATTGTTGCAATATACAATTATATATAATATTTAATGACTTATTCATATATATATCGGTAGGGTAAGAAGAACAAATGTAACCGATGTATTTTCCATAATAATAATAGTATCGTATCATTTTAGTCATTTAGAATCGTACAATTTTGGTAATATTAAATCTTATCTTCCAATAATTAAGTTGATTCAAAAACTAACGTATCGTAATATAATAAAAAAAAAATTTGTGACATTTGTTTGTTCGGTTAAAAATAATCACGTTTTCGAAAATGATAAAATAATTTCTTGAATATATTTTTTGAAGTAAATTGTATACAAAAAACTTCAATGTACGTGATTCAGATCAATAACAAAATATATACGTTCCGTACTTATTTATTTCCTTATCTTGATTAATAATAATGAATAAAAATAAATACATATTTGATAAAGGAAATCGTTTGATTAGAGATTAGTTTTAATATTAGCACCTTTCAATGGATATCTATCTCCCACTTTACTCGGTTTTGGTTTCATGATAAAATTAATTCTCCGGAGGATAGATTATTTTCTTCGTTGAAAGTTACTGGGATTGAGGGAGGGGGAGAAAAAGAGAAAAAGAGAGTGAAAGAGAGGGAAGGGGGGATTTATCGTCGTCTTTCTCGGATAAATCTCCAGATTCAAGGAAGACGAGCGTTATACTCGAAGAACGAGGATTCTACTTAAGGTTCTAGGTGCATCGTCCGCTTATCGAATTTAAATGCGAGGAAGCTTTCTGTCGCTCAAGGCTCTCTATTCTCACCAATTCGATCCTATTCCTATATACTATTCTACACACCCACCCACATACACACATATATACATGCAATCGAAATGCAATCGTTTCTATCGGGCACACGATCTCAATAGGACGTTTCTATATATCATCCCAGAACAATAAGCTTTGAGATTACATTATGCGAGAAATAAGGTTTTTTTCCTCCTTCAAATTTTATTACACCGAATATACGTTTTGGGTGATAGCCACGAACAAGTTGAAATACTTCTCAGCATGTTTGTTTTAATTTAGAAAAAAAAAATGTTACATCAAAATAATAATTGCAATTATTAATCGGTTGTTAAAATCTTACGATTGATAATTTTCTTTAACCCTTTTTATTGATGATAAAATCAATAATTAATAAGTAATTTGAGATTATTAAATAATGTACAAATTTTTGTCAAATTAATTATTTTAACGTCTTCTACGATAACGAATATATTCCATATGTATAAAACATGTATAAGTGAAATTATGTAGAGTAAAATAGATACGGTAATTTTCGGTATTTAGTTTTGCCAGTAAAAACGCGTACGGTTATTCGGTGAAAAGAAAATCGGTCATCATCGTGTATCACAATGACGAGCTTTGGACGATTAAATAGTTTCTTTGATAGATGCAACGTTTATCCTGATTGATAATTATAATCAATCATTTTAATATTAATTGCTTAATGTTAATTTCAATATAATCTAGGAGAGTATATATCACGAAAGAGAGAGAGAATAATATGAAATAAATGAATTCTTGCATAATATCCATAGCTTTTAATTGTCCACAAAATTAAACGTGTGCTTCAAATTCCAAATAATATTAGGTCGTCCCATAAGTTTCTTCCTTTTTTTTCAATATAAAATATTATGCGTGTGTTGTATTTTTACTAATGGGTTTATCTCATAAAATAAAATAAAATAAAATAATTTGACTTAACAATATATGATTTTATTCCTATTACTTTGTTCATAATACTATGGTATATTTAATATTAGTAAAATAAAATATAAAATATAAAATATAAAAAATTAATTCAGAAAGAAGAAGCTTACGTGGGACGATCTTATATTTGTTTAAATAAATTTGTATCTGCACGAAAAGAGTTAAAGGAAACAGAATGTCAGGTTTAACGTTTGCAAGTTGAATACGGAATAAGATCAATCTTAGTAGAGATCATGTATATACGTGTTAAGAACAGGTACAATTATCTCAACTACACAGTCGTCGAATGGAATCGATGATTTCCATAACATTGTCCATCGGTTATCGACGTTCTAGTCATCTTTGATTATATAGCAAGTTCGGTGATATCTGTAGTGACAAGGCAAAGCTCCCTGGATTATCGTTGTGTCGTTCATATCGTATCTTCATTCAGGGATTTCAGTTCAATGCAAAAGGCCTTTAAATATTAATGTCGATGCAGCCATGTCAATCGATATACATAATGTGCTTTCGATTTATCGGTACGCCAGCCGGTATACACGGGGTGTAATTACGAATTAATCGCTAAACTCGACTAACGCGAGGAACGCTTTGTGTATTCGCTCGCGTCGTACGCGTTCTTGTCAAATCATCGCTATAAATTATCGTTCGAGTACGACGATATGTCGAAGGTAGTAGGAGGGACTCAGAATACGAGCCGATACCAGACAAATCGATTCGCATTCGTTCGTTTATTCGTTCATTGGTTTATTCGTTAGACTCCTCATGGAGAGACCTTCCTTTCGTTTCTTCAAATTTTCCTCTCTCTCTCTAATTTTTTTCTTCCAACTTTTTTTTTTTTGACTATATCTTCTGTTTCTATCTCTCAACGTTTACCAAACAAACTTCTTCCAAATCCAAAACTATCCCTCTCTCTCTCTTTTTCTCTTACACACATACACGCTCACACAAACACAGATACACCCTCCTCTCTTAACGTTTTTCTTGCACGTGAAGATTCGATTCTTAAATCTTCTTAAGTTGTACGTAAACGTCACGGCGCATCTGTGGAACGTTAAACTTTCTTTCCTTTTCAAAATCTTACGGGACAACTTTTTCCATAAAGCCCGAGAGTTATACGTAGCTCGTGTCTAGAGTTGTACGTTTACGAACGATTTGTCTGCTTGTCCGAACTTTTTTTCACCTTTCGACGTATTTATCCTGAGAAGAAAAGTGCCTTTCAAAATCAATATAAATATCTCATTTATATACGTTAAGTCTGTTTAATCAATTATATATATATATATATATTAGTGTGTCATCCTCTTTTCATTACAAGAATAATGCAACGAATAATATCGATGATTTGGTAGAATTAAATTTGCTTAGCAAATTACGTGATTCTGTCTGATACACTGATTTTCTATGACAGACTCGAAGTACGGTAAACCAAGTTGTATGTAACTTTAACGAGTAATAGTAATTACCATTAAACGATATAGATTAACAAAATGAATGAAACAATTAATCTTACCTTGTTCTAATAGCAAATTCAATGTTTGTAACAACTTCGGATCAATAAAATCGAAACTAACGAAGTCACGATCACTTTACTCGATGTCTGTTATCTCTAACCAAGAATCAAAGCAGAACTCCAAAGCTCCATTTCCATTTCCAAGAAACCTTCAGTTTCAAATTCTAAACTGAATTTCAACGCTCTAAACTCTAGCTTAGTTCTGATAATAAGTCCAAACTGGATGTTCGAATTTGCATCAAAACGAAGGATAAAAAACCAGAAAGAAAAAGAGAAAGAGAGAGAGAGAAAGAGAAAGCGAATTTGAGAAAATTGCGAGTGGTAAAATAACAATTCTACGTCATTTTCTAATCCCGAATATTTGAATAAGGGAAGTTTTACAAAAAAAAAAAAAAATAAGAAAAGCTAACAATAAGAAAAGAAAGCTTTCAATCCCTCTAAGAATATATTCATTGTAATCGTTGGAACAGGTATTTATCTTTCGTCCAATCGGACAATTTAATGCGATTTACGTTTCCGTTCGATGGTAAACTGTAAGGAATTGTTGAGAGTAGTTAGTTTTTTTTTTCTCTTTTGTCAGGACATTTTTATCTTCATTTTCAATGTCTTTTATTCTACGAAGGAAATTCGTCCGCGTTAAATCCGATAAACAATGTTCCCTTCCGTTCCCTTCCGTTCCGTTTCCTTACCTTACCTTACTTTACCTTACCTTACCTTATCTTACCTTCCTTTCTTTTTTTTTCTTATCTACGTCGCTCGTTAGGAATTTCTCGCGCGAATAGTTTGCCGCGTTAAGGGTACGGGGAGATGCAAAATCAGCTCAGGTCTGTCTCCGAAACGCGTGTTTCAAATAGATTCAGTGCCGTTTCTCCGAACTTTCTTATTCCCCGGAGGTGTTGCGCCAGTCTTGTTCCGAAGGGTAAATCGTATAATTCTTCCGGTACACAATGTCGAAGTTTCTTTGGTCTACTTGAAAATACGACGACGAGGCAGAAGAGGTATAAATTTTAGGAAGGGACAAAACAACAAAAAATCTTTTACCAATAAAAGCCTAACGAGTAAAATAGATTTTTTATTTTAATCTTCTTCTTGTGTTGTTTTTCTCTTTTTAACGAAGATTAATTTTTCTCATGTAAGTTTTATTAAATTTAGTAAGCAATGAAAAAGAACCATCTTTCGATGACGAATATCTCTTGTTTATCTTATTTCCAATCACTCCAACCCCTCTTGCCCCCTCTCTTTCTATCTTTCATTTGAATGATAATAAAAGTAGTATAAAAAAATAGATACAACATAGGAACGGACGGATACATCATTCGTTTTCAACTGAGGTCTCGTTACCCACAAAAGGAGTCATTCGTTAGAATACATTGAGATGGTTAAACGAACGATCCGTGAAGGAAAATGGGCTTCGACGAAACGAAGAAAAATAAAAGTAAAGAAGAAGAAGAAGAAGAAGAAGAAGAAAGAGGTGGAGGAGGAGGAGGAGGATAATAAAAAGAAGAAGAAGAAGAAGAAGAAGAACGGCGTATATGAATAATGCATTCAAGCATCGATCCCGTCGCAATGTCGTCGAACGAGTCGACCACAGTCCTTCACTCGAGTGAACGAGAAAGAAAATTATAGATACCGAAGGAAAGGGATGGGGGGAGAAAAAAGGCAAGTCGATGAGAAGGACGATACGAATAGGAAGACCCGATAAAAGGGGACTGTCTGCCGTCACCCTCTCTTCCACCTTTTCCCTTTATCCCTCCTCCCAGTAATCTTACGAAATGTTTTTTTTCCACGTGAACTTCGAACTCGACGTGTATCAACGAGTACGACAAGAAAGAATAGAGAGAAAAAATGAATAAAAGTGAAGAGAGAGAGAGGGGTGTGGAAAGGAAGGCCAAGAGGTTACGGAGGATACTTTTTTTTCTTTTTTTTCTTGTTTTTATATGAAAAAGATCGAAGTTCCAATGACTATTGTATCGGACTTATTGATACTGGATCGAACCAGGAAGCATACTTTTGTTCCACCCATTGCATAGTCGAGCCCACATATAATTTGTCTCTTAAAGGTTGTTCGACCTTGAATCATGCAACGTTAGGGAGTCATCGTTCTTGTTTCTACCCTCAAAGCTGATTGTTAGACACGAGCGTGTTTATAGATTTCTGCATCGGAGAAAAAGAAAGATATACCATGTATATATATAAAGAAAGAGAGAGAGAGAGAGAGAGAGATATATACTAGCAACGCAAATCATGCACCGATCGTTTCTGACTTCCATTATCGACAGATATTGCTCCGTCCTTTTATTCTACTCCTCGTAATCGTTATCGATAATACCACTTGGCTCTGTTCCTTCCTCGCAACTATTTTTCATGAAAACTTTAGGTGTATATGTATATATGTATGCATCCTAGAGGATTATACCGATTTTCTTCGATACTCCGATAGCTAGCTTTCAGTATAGTCTGAGAGATGACTACCATTTCGTCAAATATAATTCAACTTTAGTTATTTAAGTTATTTAACTAGTCTTGTTCCTTCTTTTTTCTTTTTAATTTTTTATTTGTTTCTTATAACGAATTAATAATAACACGTTAGGAAAAAAAAGAATTTAAAACTTGGTTTGTTCTGTTTTATTTTTGTCGTTATCGATATTTAGTCGTATTAAAAAATATTTATTTCATAGTAAATAATAAATCGATGTAAGATAATGTTAAAGTTCATTGGCACGAGGAGGGAAGGAGAGGGTATATGTACCTTAGTTTGCATATCTATTTTTCACGACAAACCTCGTTCGGGTGCCAAGAGATCTATTTTTATAGGCATACTTGGGATGCATTTTATGAATTCGGAGAAAGAGAGTGTGTGAGAGAGAGAGAGAAAGAAGAAGGAGTATGCGGAATATTGATGTATTGCGAATGAACGTGACGTAAGCGATTCCAACGTTACTCCGAGAAGCTTGCTTGCTTGCTTGCTTGCTTGCTTGCTTTTCTTAACAAATCCTTGATAAAATATTGAATGTTTATTTCGCGTCAGTTACTTTACAAATAGGCCAGATACGAAATTGTATTCTTCCATGATATTTGAAATTCTTCCATTTATTCCTGACGGAAGAAGAGTAGTAGGAAGTGTCCTTTCCACCCCTACGTGTTTACCCAAATAATATTTTCTTTGATATTTTACAAGCATTACAAAATTGAGCATCCACTTTCGTTTTTTCAAACTATATTCCAAAAAAAAAAGAGAAAGAGAGAGAGAGAGAAAGAAATCGTAGAAAAATAACAAAGCTTCTTTATCAAAGACATTTATATTATTTTTATTTTTCTTCAATAAAAATATCAATTCGAACGAACAATGGGTAAGGGAAGGGAGAAAAGAGAGGAAAGGGAGGAATCTTCACAATCGCGCAAATATTGCTAACAGAGAAGAAGTGACACACTTTTTGAACTTTTTTTTTTCTTTTGAAGACTTTTTTTTCTACCCTTTTTCTTTCTTCCATGTTTCCTTTGCTTGCTTGCTTGCTTGCTTACGTAAATACTCGAGACTTTTCTACGTAAGCGAAGTAAGATGGCTTGATGTTGCAGAGGTGTCTTGCATCTCACCCGCCCTCTTTCGACTTTCCTTCTCTACCTTCTCCTCTTCTTCTTCTTTCTCTTCATGCTTTTTTCTACATTCTCTACCTTCTCTATAGCAAGTTGAGGTAGAGCAGTTGCCTCGAGGGTAAGAGATTTCTCTAAGTTGATAGGTGATAAAGGCGGAAATAGCCGACGGCAACGATCACCGATAACACTTGACGTGCCTACATCGATCGTAAGAAAATCGATCGACCCTTTTCTTTTTTTTTTTCCTATACTCACCCGTACTTCGGTTTTATTTCAAAAGATACACACCAATACCTATTTTATTCATCATTCTTATATAAATAAAATATAAAAATCACAAATAGATATGTTAATATCTTAACACGTTAATAATGCGATATCTTTTGTTAGGATTTATTTGTTTGATCGTTCGTATGTTGGGTTTCTCAACGTTATATTATACCATTCAATATACGACGATCAAACGATCATGTTCAGTCGATAGTAAACTTTCTACGAGGGGTGATTCTCTAAAAAAAAAAAAATCTGGAACACGTATCGTTCTTTTCTATGCGGGAGAGAAAAGGAAATTGCACACACGATATCATATTTATAAGTTTAGTTTTTGTTTTTCGAATACATGGATGCACTTGTTCGGTGAAGCTTTGCATTTTGATTTTGATGTTATTTTGATTTTTATTATTATTTCTTTTTCTTCCTCTTTTGAATATTTGTTGCAAGATTCTCGTCATTTTTGCAAGATTGATTTATACTTTTTTTCTATAAGGGGGATAGAAGGGAGATGGGGAAAAAGATGATATAACATTTGAATAGTATGTATATGTATTTCTTTGAGAAAAAAAAAAAAAAGGCAGAACCTTTAAAGCAGATTTCTTTGAGGAGAGAGGAATATTGTTCGGTGAAAGGCAAAGAACGCAATGACTAGGAGTATGAATATTGGCAATACCGGTCAAATATTGAATGCCGTTATCGGCGATGAATAACCGAATTAAAACTTTTCCGATAAAACGCGAGGGGCGAAATAACGCGGTGACGGTCGGCACCTTCCTTGTATGTGTGTGTGTATCTGTGTTCTATGTGTTGGTACATACCAGTGTGTATTCTATAAAATGGTGTGTTATTTGTGTTTGACGAGTGAAAAAAAGACTATTAAAAAGTACTCTCGAGAAAAGCTAGTTTTTATCGGTACCGAGTCTACGAGGGTGGTTTTCTCCTTTTTTCTTCATCGGATATTATTCGAGAAAGTTATATCATGAGCTTTTAAGAAACTTAAACGAAGTATCTTTCGAATATCCCAATTGTTGTTACTTTTAATTTTTATTTTGATATTTAACACGTTCTGTGCCAATGCATTTTTGTTTGACTTGTCGTTCAGGCCATTTGATATTTTGACTAAAGATTGTTTCATTACCACAAAATATTTCATTACATTTTTCATCCATAAATAGTTATCTTTTTAGTTATCATTTTAGTTATTATTTTATATAACGCCTAATTCCTTTGGTAGAGATATATATTTTACAGAATTAAATTTATCATAAACGTATGTTTCTTAGCACATTAAATAAATATTTCTGTGTGTACCACCAATGGTACACGTGGCACGGAACGTGTTAATAAATGCATTCGCGTATACTCTAGAAATTTAGGTATTATAATTATAGTTGGGTATTATTTAAAAGTGTCTGACCATATATTTTAAAGGCATCTGACCATACAAAGACCTCTGGGGTTTCTGTGACTATTTAATTTAGATGTGAAATATTCATGAACGTTATATATTACGAATTTCAGGTAATTACTGTATAAAGTGTATATATTAATAAGCCTGTAAACCCTAAACCGTACAATTTAATATTTAATAATTATGTCTCCATAATTATTTAAATACTTGAAAATTCTACTGATATTCATTAATAAATCAACACAAAGTGTCTCAGAAATCCCAGTAAAATATATTCGGTTTTATTCGATATCCTCTGTCTCTTCTGTTAAATTAAAAAATAATGATCGTAGGGTAAAGAAATAAGAATAGAGAGAGAGAGGTGGAAAGATATAGAAAAAAAATATGATGTAGTTTAGGATTTGACGTGCTTGAAATGCATGTTTACGTCGAGCGTTTTCATCTAGTAGTTGGATAAATTCGAGAAAAGGAACGCCCGAAATACCAAGGAGAACGTTTGATCCTTCAAAACGAACATTCACCCTTTTCTATTACGGTAAATTTTGTGCACCCATGTCTTGAAAAAGGGACATGAACTTTCTCTCTCTCTCTCTCTCTCTCTTTATTTCTTTCTTTGACTATCTCTCGTTTTCCTTTCCTTGGAAAATCACGAAAAGCAGCAATGGAGATCTTTGTTGTCCGAGGACGAGTAGTGATGCTTTACCAGTGAGTTTCTCTAGGCACTCTGCATAAAAGGGTCTTCTTCTCGTCTGTATAGCGTATTCGCTTTCTCTATAGCACCGGCAGCTACCTTTCTACCAGCCCATTTCGTTGACTCCGCCCCTTAATTCTCGGAGTTTTCGTCGTGAAACACAGCAATGCCTCTGAGGTACATAAATAATGCTTACGTAAGAGGCACGCTTTACAATGTCGGAAGAGAATCCCGTAAGGATCTCGCAACTTGTTGCCTCCTCTCTCTCTCTTTCTCTCTCTTTCCTTCCTTCCTTCCTTCCTTCCTTCCTTCCACTTATTCTTCTTTCTCCCAGACATCGCGAAATATTAATCGTTCGACGTGCAATTTGTATATTATGCACGATGAAACACGATACGAAGTTATCTTTCTATTGTTCAAACCGCCTTAGGGTGACCCCAAAAGATAAAAGATTATTATTTGCACGGTTTAATGAAATAGTTTCTTGTTTTTATCAAAGGAAAGATGATTACGAGGAAAGAGGTAGAAGAAGATGATGTTTTCTCGGATATTGTACTGTTTTTCGATTACATATGTGTTTCAAGTTGTTGTAAGGTTCGTTTCGAGAAAGGTAGAATGTAAAATTGGAAGATAGAGCAAAGGCTTGTATAGTCTCGAAGCTTCTAAAACTATACATCTATCTAAACGAAAAGTTATAAATAAAATTTAGAAATTGTAATAGAAAATAATTGATTGACTCATCGAGAATTTTCTTATTTTTTTTTTTTAAATCAATCGATTTCGTTCGCCGCTAGAGATAAAAATATATGCATTTCTTCTCGCAAGATGATATGGAAAATACGGGAAATAGAAAAACAACAATCGGGTTTATCAATGTAGTAAGAGAAAAAGTAGGAATATAATAATCTCGGATTTGTGGGAAGAGAATAAACGGAGGTAGGAACTGCACTGTTAGGTAAATTGAACGTTCATCATTATTTCGTCGACGTTTGCGCTCAACCGCTCTAACTCGTCTCGGATGATGGGGTAGGAAGGAGGGAGGATTGGGAGGGCCGATAAAGCGTACAACTTTCGCGTGAACGCTCTTGAATATCGGCTAGGCTGCTAGCAAGTAGTATAAACCTGACTTTACAACCCAAGGCTCGGCTTATATCCTTCAGAGACCCCTAAAGGAGTCTCGCGTGCCTTCTCCCACATTTCCCCTTTCTCTTCCTCCCTCTCTCTCTCTCCCTCTCTCCTCCTCCGTTTTCCTTAACGATCTTTCGTTATATAATATAAAGCGTAATATGGGAGCTGCGAAATTATTTTCCACCAAGTTTCGTGGTACACTAAACTCTCAACATAATTAATTTGAAAGGCGCTTAAGACAGACTTGGCGTGTGAAAGAATATAAAGAGAAAGAAAGAGAGAGAGAGATATACGTCAATGGACTTTGTTTTCACTGATATGGAAGCTACGTGTAAATTGGAAGAAAAAATAAAAAGAAGAAGAAGAAGAAGTAGGAGAATAAAAAATAGAGGAAGTGGCTAATTTCTCGAAGGTGAACGCGATAATGGCAAAAATACAGGCACACATATCTAATTCGCTATCGTGGAAATAATCAAATACCATTGGGCCGATTTTCTCTTTGCATTTCTTTTTTTTCTTTTCCTCTCATTCCAACCACCCCCTTCTTAGACTCCAACAATCTTTTGGTTGGAACGGTTGTTATCTCGTTTGGCGTGCAAGGTTTAAAGGACGATGCAATTTCCGTAGCGGCCGTTGAAAATAGTGAACGGGAACGCGCGAGTCTCAGGCTACGTGGAAAGAAATACGAGCAGCAGGTAAAAGAAAAAAATAGGAAGAGAGAAAAAAAAGATTAAGATGAAGGGAACCAGCAGGCAATGTACTCTCTCTCTCTCTCTCTCTCTTATTCAAGTAATTATCTTCGGGGTCGTAAGGTCACCCGGCACGTGCTTTTCCTGGGACACGGTAAGATGAATGGGTGCCGTTAGTTCTTATCGTCGAAATCGGCTGGACTCCTGTCGTCTTATCCGAGAAAGGGGGTTAACCCTTGTAACCGTATTTCAGTTACACAGGTGCGTACAACCAATACAAACGCATTACCACGGACGCAATACTAACTTTAACCATGGGATCGTATATACGTCGAAGCACCAGGGTCACCTCACCTGCCCCCCATCACTCCGCCACATTAATTATCATCCTCATATGCATTTCAAATCGATATATCGTAAAGTTTCAATCTAAAAATTCAGAGAAGATCGATACTCCCTCTTTTCTGATAAAAGCACGCACGTTTTGGTACTCATAAACTGACTTGAGGGACGATTATAAATATAACAATGTGTTTATTACACAACAATATACTATTTCTTAGAACTACGTTACTAATACACCATACTACCATACTAATGACTTAATACTAAAAACCCCATCAATATTAAAGCCTCTTGAACGACGATCGGTGTCATCTACCATATATAAGTTTTTTGGGATAAAAGCCTAAGTCACGAACCTAGAACAGATACCTACTATTACATTACTTTGACAAACCGCGATTCTATTTGTACCGTTGTCGTCAGAGTCTCTTTGTGTAATAGAAATTTTCCCTGTTTCTAACGTTCCAATTAAGAGAAGAAGCATGTTGTTCGGTAGACCGTAGTTTCCTTGCTCGTTTGTTATCATCATCGTTATCCTACGCATTCGTTGTTTCGCATGCACGCACGTATCAAAGTATCCACGTATGAACGTATAAACGTATGCACGCACGCAGGCACGTATCGTATCGTATGCATGTCGTTCCTCATCAAATCCTCGAACAAGAGAGGAAGATTTGTGCTAGTCACGGCCCAAACTTCGAAATTGCAACCGGTCCGTTCCTAACTAAACCGAATGTATATGCCGGGATTAGAGATTCATAACGTTGGCAACCAAACCCCCCTGTAACCGTTTCGTGCTTACCGTCCTACCTCATTTCAACTCCTCGTTTGCTCGTGCGAAAGAGAAAGAGAGAGAGAGAGAGAAGACCTAAATCACAAGCGATCTTAATCAGGGAAAATTAAAGACACGTTTGAGTTTCTGTCAGATTTTTATCTCCAACTACTTGTTTTTATCACGCATTTACATATCCATTTGATTTATCATCATCCCTATTGTCATCTTAAATAAATATCTCCACGGTGATTAATTTCATTTATTTTAATCTCTCCAGATTTTTCAATGCATCGTTTTCTCGTAACGTTAGGGTTGTCGTTACTCTAATTGATATCTACAAGTATGCAGAGATTGAAGATCTGATGGAACACTTGTTTGGTTTTCTATCAATTATTATATTCGTAATATGAAACGTAATTAATCATTATCTAACTATATTTTGTATAACTTTATTCCAAAAAATCTTTGAGAGAAAATCATTTAGAGAAATTTACCGAAATAACAAGAACTATTAGATGTTCGCATTCTTTGTCGTCACACAAGTCATCGATCCGACAATGTAAGTGCAGACAAACAAAAATATGTATACGAAAGGAAGAAAGGTTTATTATTGTTTTATACGTTTTATCATTGTTGCTATATCGAGTGATTTAAGAGATGAGTGTGTTAGTTAATTACTAGAAAAAACCTTTTGGCAGAGACACCACCATGCGTGATAATATTTTCTCAACATCTTAGTCAAGGAAACGGGTTATTTTTACTCGAGAAAAGAAATAAAGAAGACACTGGCCTGCTAGATGTATATATATATATACGTGTATATGTATGTGTGTCTGTGTCTGTCTGTGTGATGTTATTCTCCTTCAAAACTTTCCCTTTGAACGTAACCACCCTCGAATAAAAGCTCGCGTGTGGCGTGAATTACGTTTCCTCGTGTTCTTCTTCTTCTTCTTCTTTTTCTTCTTCCCATTTACCTCGTCCAATTCCATTTTTACCTTTCCCTTTTGATTAAAACGTATTTAGTCGATTATTAAATTTTCCTTTTCCCTCCGATAATAACCTTTTCAGTGATATAAAAAAATAATACTTGTTACTAAAAGTAAAAAAAAAATAAATAAATAAATGTCAGATATTTGTCGACTAAATACCAAGAGACGAATAAAATAAAAGATTAAACCAACGGTGGAATAACGTTGATATCTAACTTAAAAATAAAAATATATAACTAAACAAGAAATAAATAAAAAGAATCAAAAAGAAAAAAAAAATAAATACACCAGAGAGATAGAACCATTTTGGAAGTTTTCGTTGAACTGGGTCGTTGAAATCGTAAGAGACTCGTCGAAAGAATGAAAATGACCCTTGTTCGTATAAAATATTCATTTCTACGGGACCGCAAATGAATCCGAGACTATCTACAGGCACGCGGATAACTACGAGAGATATATTCATCTCCTATTCGAGCGAGCAGCAACAGCAGCAGCAGCAGGATTAGATATTAATTCCCCTATCTCGGTTGGTAATTTTCTGAAACATACCATCGGCATTAAGAAATAATAATGAAACAATAATAATAATAATAATAACAACGACAACAACAAGAAAGTAGTCATATCGTTCACGTTTCTTTTTAATCCCCATAACAAATTTTGTTCTTTCCTCTCCACCGTGTATGACATCTTCATTAGCCATGCCGATCATTGGACACCTGCTCCAACCGTTTTTTCTTCGGTTTTCGAGAAAAGGAAAAAAAAGAGAGCTTAAAGAATTTTCACTCGGATAGAATTACCTCGAACTTCGGTGGGGTAAGAAATAATAAGAAAAAGGGATGAGAGAGAAAAGAGAAGGAAGGGTTTAGGAAAACTCGTTTTCGCGTGCGTCGTTAACGAATCGCAGTTTCTTCTTTTTCTTATTCTTCTTATTCTTCTTCTTTTTCATGCTGACTCCAAGTAAAAAGGTTTAAAGAAGCTGAGTTGTTTCGGGGTGTGGCGGGATGGAGAGAAGAAGAGTGGTGGTGGTTGGTTGGTTGGTTGGTTGGTTTGTTTGTTGGGGGTTTAGCAAGAAAACGTGTCTCAAGACATTTCGTGATAAAAGAATAGAATAGGAAAAATAAAATAAAAAGTGAAGAGAGAGATGAAGGGAAAAAAATGAAAGAGAAAAAATGAAAGAAAAAAAAGAGAGAAAGAAAGAAAGAAAGAAAGAAAGAAAGAAAAAAGAAGGGTAAAAACGCGTACTTTAATCTCTTTTGGCAAAGAGCCAATTATTTGATCCTCCCTTTCGTGTACCACCAACCCAAAAACTTCTTTTCATAATGTATGCCGAAATCTATAATGCCGTTGCAGCTTCTGCTGCCACGACGTGGTATGCTGCAACGAGCAACCCTGAGAATATAGAGATGACTATAAAAGGAACGATTATCGTTAACGATTTACCGCAGAACTGGAAATATATATAATAAATAAGATAAAAAAGAAAATAGAACGAATGGAAGAATCGTAGAGAAAGGTGTCGCATGAAATTGAATTATTTGTCAATGTTTTTTCATTTAGTTTTTTATTTCTATTTCTTTCGTCGAAGAAAAAATTTGATATTGAAAATATTTGTAATATTTTTCTTCTTCTTCTTATTATTATTTTAATATTCGAGTTCGTCGTTAGAGTGGACTAATTTCTTTAATAATTCGTAATCGTTTCTGGATCATATTATATTTGGAAAATATGTATATTTTATTTTGTATTTTTACATCTTTCTCTCTCTCTCTCTCTCTCTTTTACTCTGTTTAATATATTGTTTCGTTATCGATAACGAGAGGCAGCTTTAATACCGTCCCACATGTTTAAACGTTTAATATTGACGTTCATCGAAATGGCATATAAATTCTGTTTAGGTTACGCCAAAGAATTGGTAGGACCAGTATAGATAGATTGACATATTATGGTATGGTTATATCCCCCATATGTCGGGAATAAAAGTATTTCGATTATATGATCGGTTGTTTTATGAACTTATAAAGATTTAATCCACAGAGATGAATATTGCATCGTTTTGTTTGAATATTCGGTCGTTTCTATGGACTTCGTCAATATCAATCAACAATCTTTCAATTATTTTTTAACAATACAAAAATTAAATCAAGACTAATCATCCGCTCGAATCGTATGCAACTGCATTTTTCTTTTTCTTTCACAAAATAAAAAAATGCAACCGACGTTGTTGTTTTTAAAAATTATTACGTATCTTTATACCGTGCACAACTTTATTAAATATATATATATTTATTTATTTTACCATATATTAAATTATTTTATCTATCAAACAACGTAACTCGGTGTTACCTGCGTGGGTGAGTGAGTGAGTGGCATTGAATTTAAACTCGAATGGTTAATACCGCATGCATGCATGCATGCATGCATGTTGTTAGCTTAAGCAGGAACAAAGTTATATCCTATAATTTTAAAACTATTCTATACGAATATATATATACACAAATATAATATATATCAATTGGATGAATAGATGTGAATTATTTAATACGACGAGATATATTGATTTCCGATCTAAAACTCGAAACGAAAAAAAAGAAGAAAGATACAATACAAAATAAAAAAACAAAGTATAGAGAAAAGTTTTAAAATTGCATTGTAGGATATCGAGAATAAAGATTTATTGAGACGGGTCCTCTCATGCTTTCAATCCCGTATGAGGGATGAGTTCGATAATAATTTGACATGATAAATGCACATTCGATGAAGTTTTATAAACAATCAATAAAAACGTAGAAAAATGTGAACACATCGTTGGCAGTATTATAAAATCGTCGAGAATTAGAAAATTTTATAAAAATTATCCTTGGAGCACGTAAAAAGAAAAAAAAGAAAAAAAGGCTCGACGAAGTATATATTCGGGTTTGAACCTTTTAAGGATAGTAGTATTACGAGTAATAACTTGTCGGATAAAGCTACTAGAACTACTTGATTTCTAACTATAATCTCACGATAAGTTAAGAAAATAATCGGAGATAACAACAACAGTTAAGAGATCGTTGTTTCAGTCTTTACGATCTACGATAATACTTTTTATTCCCATAAGTACAACAAAAGCGTGTGTAACTGGATATTAGAGGTAAGAAAATAAAAAACGGAGAGAGAATGGTAGAAGAAAAGAGAGAGAGAGAGAGAGAGGAAAAGAAAATAAAAAGAAAAAAACAACAAGGTAGGTTCCCGAAGTTGATAGATCGTTTTACGCGAGTAATACTTTAAGGAAGGTGGTATAGTAAGCTTTCGCGCGAATAGATTCTCAAGATAAATTTCAACGTCGGAAGATTGGCCGGTAGATTCAAGAGAAACAGAGTAAGAGAGAGTGAGAGAGAGAACGTTTCGTGAAAAATACATTGGATCACTCGCGAACTAGGAAGAGGCACGGTTTGCACGATACCGCAAAGAGATATAACACAACGTTTGTTTATTTTTCTTCGCGTTATCCATCCCCGCCATTTTCTCAGCTCGTAAACCCTTCTACTACTACCACTACTACTACTATTACTACTACTACTACTACTACTACTACTATTACTTCCTCCTCCGGTTATACGAACGATAATTCCGTATTGCTTCCGAGAGACGTTGGATATGCCCAACCATAGAGAATTTTCTTCCTTATATTTTTATCCGTCCTTCTTTATCACCCTAAGTTGGTAATAATTCTTCTACCCAATGATAAAATAACACACTCACTCTCTCTCTCTCTTTCTCTCTATCTCTCGTAATACAAACAATAAAACTCCAAGTACTTTCTCTTTGTTTTCTTAAGTACCAAAAAATATCCACTCTTGGTTCCCTCATTTTTTTTTACGAGAGTTAGAATGATTATCTTACTACGATGCCAAAGTTAGGCTGTTAATCGTATTTACTTTACTTTAACTTTTTTATTCTTTATTCTAATCGACAAACCATCATCATTATCATCATCATCATCATCATCATCCTTGTTCTTAGAGATGTTAGGGTATTTTGTATAAGAAACAGATACAGATAGAAAAGATAAAGAAGATGGGAAGTGGGCAGGAAGAAGGAAGAGAGAGATAGAATCGTTTAATGGTAAATATCGGCACGCTTTGGCTAAACACCAAGGTTCGTGAGTCATGTATAGTTAATCTGGCCGAACCAACCAAACGCTAATCGGGATCCTAGCAATTAATTGAAGCACGCACCAAACCGCCCGAAGGTAACTATAATGTACCTACCGGCTACGTGACTTTGCATCTTTATCTATCCTTCTCTCTCTTTCTCTCTCTCTGTCTCTCATCTCCCCCTGACTTTCCTACCCCTTTCACCCTCCATCTCTCTCTTCCTAGGTACCCCACGATACACTTTATACGTGAAAAGGGATCGACGTGTAAGTGATTGGAGATGGTAGTTCGCAGGTGTTCTCAAATTATCACTCTCAGAGTTTACTTCCCATAAACGAATTCCATAACATCATACGGTATAGTTAAATAATTATTATTAACTCGATAACATCGTTATTTTTTTTTTTTCATATGTTTACAATTAAATTACGTTATTTTTATAAAAGCCATATTCTGATAGTTGAAAGATTCTCTTCAAACTTATTTTGCATGAAATTTCGTGGTTAATGGGTATTTTATTAAATGAATTCTTGTAAGGTTTCTTTTTGTAATAGTGCGTTTAATATTTGAGCAAACAATCATAAATAATATATCCTGAATATGCAATAAAATCCAAAATATAAGATTATATATATTCGAAAATTTGATATCATGTTTTGTACGAGCAACAGAAATGAACTTTCAAGAAAATTAATTGACTAGAGTAGAAATTTGTCGAGAAAAAGGAAAAAGAAAAGAAGTACAATCAAAGATTTTGATGGTTCAAAGAAAAATGGTCACACGTAGGATTCATCAATCCAAAGAATCAGAGTATCGTCATCAAGTTGGAGTGGAGTAAATTCGAGGACTTTAGTGAAAAGTAGTATACTAGGTGTTCGCCTTGTTTTCTCATCGAGTTGATTGATGTTTCCTAACGTTCAGAAAGTTTGTACTGTTTCTATTCGTTTAGAGGTTGTTCCTATCGGCGCTAAAGTGATATATAGCGCGTGGTTTATGTTCTTCGATAAATCCTATTGTATATATATGTACAAGAAACATAGTAGAAAGTAGAAAATCTGCTCGCGTAGGGCATTATTCAAAGCATTCGTTCCCTATTCCTGTTATCATTTGTCTTTTTCTTAGATATCGGACGATCTTCTAGTTTTTCTATCCACCATCTTGTCTCTCTCTCTCTCTCTCTTATTTTTCTCTTTATATCGATCGAATTAACACGTACCAATTTTTGTTTTCATCCATTTATTACAAATATTTAATTTTTGTTCTTCTGCCACATCGAAATCACATGTTTCACTCAGAACGCCACGATAGTATTTCGTAGAGATTAATTTTTCATTATTCAATGGTCCATCTTTTTATTTCAAAGTATATTCTAATTAACGGTGATGTTCTAATTGCGCTAATTGTAAATTTTCATTCAACTTTTACAATTTAAGTAATTTAAATGCTCTGTTTAGCAATGATTAACGTGGCAATCAAAGTGTTAAATACATTACCAAAAGTTATCAATTTATTTGATAACACAGGCCTTCTATTTGAACGAATATTAAAATGTATTTTATTAAGAAGAAGGAATGTGAAAGAAAATGGAGAAAAAAGAAAGTAACACGAGAAATAGCATGAAGTTATTTCTTCTCAAAACTTAAAAAATGTTTCCTTCGAAATGTTGAAATATTCATGACTTTTTGTAGAATCTTTTTTTTAGTTGATCCCCCTTAGCTAATTTCAGTTCTAAAGGCAAATGAGGAAATAGATGTGTAATAGAAACAAGCTAGAAGAGAATCTCGGAGTATAAAGGATTTTGGATTAAAAAGGGATTATTTAATTTCGTGTATTTTAACGAATCGAGCTAAACTAAGAGTAGGAAGATGAAACAGTTGGATTTATTTTGGTACGTGATAGACACTGACAGATATTTCAAACAATATTCTTCCTCCAACTAAATACCTTTACTCGTTCTTGTTTAATTTAATTTTTTTATTACAGATTTGCATATTTTACTTAATTAAACAAAAAGAAATATATCTTTTATTTAACATACATATTTTATTTTTCATTGTGTATTATTTTAATAATAAAACATTTAATTCGTTTATAGAATATCAAAAAATAAACGATCAATAACATGGTTTTCATTTCTTGATAAATATCAAATGTTTGAAAGAAAAAAAAAAATAGAATTGGGAAAACATTTCAAATAGTATTGGCTCAACGAGAGGTTCTTTCTTCTTCGTGTTTCCCTATTTTAGAAAAATCGATCGTTTCGTAGGAAGCAATCTTCCCTTTTACCTCTTTGGATTCTGTACTATACGAGCTAGACTGTAACCATTGCGGTTTTTCCAAAGGTTGGACGAGTCCCGAAGGGCTTCTGTACCGAATGGACCGCGTGAAAAGTGTTCTCGATAGGAAGGAGGATCGGTATGGCCGATAGGCAAATACTATTTTTTGAGTGTTCTTGTCTCCACAGTCGAGTTAAGAGACTAAGGAGAAAATGTTGTTATCTTTTTTATGAATTTTCTTTTAGTAAAAACGAGAACCGTTTTCTCTATCCTTTTTCTATTTTCTTCCACGTATTTCTTTCATCAATCGTTTCGTTTACAAATATTCTTATTTCATTGAATGAAATAAAATATGAAATTAAGTTTACCGAATTGATATATTAAATCGATTCATTTATTTATTTATATTTGTTTGTTTGTTTAGAACGAATAAGTTTTTCAAAGTGTTTATTTTTTGTCTTCGATTGTTCGGGTTCTAACGGGTGTATTCAAAAGTAAGAGGAGGATCATCCTCTTAATCATCGAGATATTGCGAAATTCTCATAGCTCGTTAGACGAGTATAGAACAGGGACGTGCAACACGTGGCACTCGTCTCCCTATTGTCGATGTCGATGTTCAAAGAAGTATACGTAGTAGGTACCTATCTCATCGGTGTTGCATAACATAACGTTAAGTGAAAACTGATATAGACAGATCGCTGCGTCCTATCTAAACACTTTGTTCACAGAGTATGCGCCATATGCAACTTGTTGAACCAAACCCAATTGACCTTTTACAAGTTAGGTACTTAATTCATTGGTAATTATTTCTAAAGGAATCATTATTTCCAAAAGGTATCGAATAAATTTATTTCTTATCTTGTTTCGATAAAAACAAAATAACTAAATTCACGTTGGGATTGATTTTTAATCGTTAACCTGGACAATGAAATTTTAGATCAACTTTATATGCGGTAGTGTTGCATCATGAAATTACTACAAAATATTATTCTAGAACATTTTTATTTAATAAATACTGTTAAAACCACACGCAATAATAATAATAATAATAATAATGTTATTTTTTTACAAGTTGAAAAAAATTTGTATGATTTTTTACGTGAGTCGTGTTATTTGTCAAATTCGAATTTGGTAGAGAAAATCTTGACGGGTGTGGTCTCGTCATTTCTATTCAACGAATTAAAACTGATTCGGTGTTTTGCGATTCTGATTTAAAATTAGACCAACTCTCTCTTTTTCTTTATTTTATTTTTGTCTCTATCTCTTTCTCTCTCTTTTGTTAAATCTCTCGAATAATCTCGTTTAGTAAGTATCCTTGAAAACATTTTCTATCGCATTTGGTGGATTACATTTGTTCGGTGGATACGATTAAATCATAAACTTTTAATGCAGAATAGTGGTTACAGTGATATGTAATATTCCAAGGGACGAGGTAGGACTTTTATACATTGTTCCTTTACCAAACCAATTTTTATTATTTAGACTTCAGTCCTGCTCGTAGAAACTTTACAATTACCTAACCAACGTGTACACGTTATTTCTTCTCTTATTTCACTTTCTTCGTGTGGTGGTTCAGTTGCAAACCCTGGAGTTGTGCTCAGACTTTAACACAACCAAGTATCCTAGACGCAATTCAATTAACTTTGGATGCATAGGACTTGGAGAACATTTTGTTAGAATGCCGAACGAAAGACTAAACAACCTTCTTTCTCATTCGAGTCTTGTTTCAGCCAGGTACCGTACAAGAAATGAGAATCATTTCTCTTCTACAATGGTTTTTATTTTCTTTCTTTCTTTCTTTCTTTCTTTGTCTTTCCGTTTTTTTTTGTACGTTCAGCCGACACCATCGTTGCTAGAACCAACATCTTAATTCGAGCAAAAAAGGAAGTTTACATCGAAACCTTTCCTTCTAGATTAAAGTACGAGAAATAAAAAGAGGAAGAAGGAAGAATAAAAAGGTGTAGTAAGGTAAGCCGGATCTCGTTAATCCAGTTTTAACACCTTTAACACGTGAAAAGGATTTATCTAATATTTTTTTATTGGTCTAATCTCATTTTCTACTCTCTTACTAAATTGTTTTTATCGAAAACGAAATCAAATATCTCGTTAAATCGACGATAATTATTTATTTATTTTTAATTTTCGATTATAGAAATAAATCGTAGAAAAGATTAAAATGTTTATCCTATTTTCTCTTTCATTATTCTCATAGTTTTCTTTCAGAATGATGTTAATTAATATTTAATAGTAATCGTAAATCGATAAACCTTCTTAGTATCGACTATATCCTTCAATTATTCGAAAATGATTTTCAATTATATACAAGATGAGAAATCATAGTATGCATATGTACAGTTAAAGCTATAGCAAATTACGCGATTAAGATGAACAAATATTGTTTTAACATGATTTCGTGAGAATCCTAATTTCTCAAGGATCTACGATGAGGATTAATGAATCAGTCGTTATCTTGATTAATCCTTAATACTCTTTAAAAAAAAAAGTAGAAAATAAATTCAACGTATGTGTATCAGATTGGAAGAAGTAGAAAAAAAATCTATATATATATATGTTCCACATCATTCGAGAGATAAATCTTCTTTTCAAGATATGAGTATTACGTCGTAGAAAGAGAAGGAAAAAAAAAAAAGAAAAACGATAAAAGACGAAAAAGTGGAGATCATCGATCTCCTTATCATCGAACTTTTTTCTTTTGTACGAAGCTGAAAGCAAGAAGAGTGCTTTCATCCCATCGTCAGTTTCTCGTAGGAAATGTTGTTTATCCAGTCGTTCGATAGGCTTCTACTGTCACCCCACTCTGATTATCCCCCTCTTCCCCCTCTTTCTCTCTCATTCTTACACGTATGTGTATATATATATACACATACTCGTTAATACACTTTTACTTCTTGATATCGATGGAGTCGTTTAAAATGTAATTAACATCCTCCCCATTTTCGTTCTTCTATCTCTTATTCCACGTTCAATTCATGGCCCTTAAAGCTGTGCAAACTGAGAACTTTACTCTTTGGGAAAAGGGAGTTGGAAAGGGGAAGGTGGAGGAGGAGGAGGGTATCCACACTTCTCGTGAAATAGTGTAAACGACTCCTATTTCACGTGCATCAACACTTCTCTATCGATTGAATAGTGTTTGATCATGACTGTTTATTCGGATAGTTTCCAAATGGATTGGATTAAAGGAATCTATAAAAAGTGAATATATTCTTGATGTCTATGAAAATCTATTTTTTTGTACAAGTGGATCATAAGTCTGATATTAAAATAAGAAAAAAAAACACACACACACACGAGAATAATTCTAATAAGTACAGAGTAAACAAGAAGATCGGATATATTTTAGAATGAATAATATAACATGGTTTTGTTTAATGGTAGAAATGAAAAATTCTCATATGTATGTCAAATATTTTAAACACATATTCGTTCGGTAATTTTTTACACGACTATTCACAAAATCCTAACATTTTATGACACTATTAGTAGAAATAGTATGGTCTATATAAAAACAACGTAACTCGTGTAAAAATTATATATTTTGTCAAAAAGAATTTTGAAAAATGATATAAAACAAATTACCTGTTTGGTATAAAAATTAGAATTTAATTTATTGAATATTTAAAAGAACAAGAATCAATTTGATTATCGGTGATTGTTTGCGAAACGACGAATGCTCGTCATGTGGACGAATATGTGTTAAGTAGTACGAGTAAAGACGATTTTGGATATACTTCAGTCGGACATTAAAACGCGTTAGAAAATGTTGGAAAGAAATAATGTGAGAAAAAGATGAGATGAGTATCAGATGAAGAGAACCGATTAACGTTCGATCGATAATCTCCTTTTCTTTATATACTTTTATCTCTCTCTTTCTCTTTCTCTCTCTCTCTCTCTCTCTCTCTTTCGTTCTCTTTCTGTCAATAATTCGCCTGCGCGATAACGAAAATGCGTTTATCGATTTTCCCGTTGCTTCGGTTCGTTCGTTCGTACGTACGTACGTTCGTACGTGGGTACGTACCTACGTTCGTTCGTTCGTTCGTTTGGTAGTTGCGTGAGAAAAGTAAAGAAAGGAGGAAAAAGGGTGGAATAAAAGAAATTGGGTATAGAAGGAAAAGAAGAAAAGAATAAGAAAAAAGAAAATAGAGAGAAAGAGAAAGAGAGAGAGAGAGAGAGGGAGGGAGGGTAAAAGGATAACAAGCGTAACCGTGCTTATCGTTCGTTGGAGTCTCACAGTGAAAATAAACGCTTGGTGACCCGTTAACGGGGGACATTCGGGTACATCCCGTACGTGTACGTACGTTTACTTTAAGTTTAATCAATTTATTCGAGAGTCAACGATTCATGCATACGAAACTAGCTCGGTTGGTACGTACGGTAGTAGTACGTTGGAATCGCAAAGTGGTTTCAAATATAGTCCAGACTACGGGATCTTCTATGTACGTATGTTCCTATGTATGTATATATGTGTGAACATAAAGACGATGTACAACATACGTATCACGTATATATATATACACAGTGCTCGACAAAAGTAAGCTCCATTCAAAGTTAGAGCCTCCAGCTTGCGAGATAAACGATTCGTTAACGCTTTTACCTATTGTTAATAATACTTCATTGCTATCAATGAAAAATTATCTAAAGTATTAATAATATTATCACATTAAAGATAGAATTTTGTTTAGAAATAATTACGTGTTTAACTCTTAACATATTTAGATAGTTCTAATGAGAAATATTTCACGATTATTTAATATTCATTAAACCGATAACAAAATATAACAATTTTCATTTAAGTTATTTTTTATTCTCGTTAGTAGATTAGAACAAATTTGTATTACAAATAATTCGTTAATTATCTTCTCTTTCTCTTTCTCTATGTTATTTTAATTTTATACAAAATTAAAAAAGTATTTGTATTTCTGAATATATAGTCAAGTAAATATATAAATATGTATTTATTTGAAAAAACAATAAATTCATTCGAGAGGGGGTAAGAAAATAGGTACACTATCGATGTCCAATTTCCATATAATATTTGTTCTTAAAAAAAGTTTTCACGAATGACTACCGCGATGAAAAAGGAAATGCATTCTTTCCCAGTTCGCTAATTACACTCGAATAGTAACGAACGACAAATCCAAAGGCGTCTTTCTATCTTTTATCTTTTTAAAGGACCTTTCTCTCGGAGATCCTAAAACCCATTAGCCGTCATTGAAAGTTTGATAAAGAGTCGAGGAAACGACGAACGAAGCCGGGTCACCAACGCCACTTTCTATGGAAATGAAAGCTATCGGTGTACTTATTCGCAAAGAAAGAATATCGATAGTTTTGGTTATCTTCATCCAGTACGTCATCGCCTAAGCTATTCTTTTATCCAATCTAACGACATTTTCTTTCTCATCGATAGAATTCTCCTTTCAGTTTTTCCATCACCTATTTTTCTCATTTCCCACAACTCCCCCCCCCACACACTCTCTTCTCCCTTTATCAGTTTTTATTCCATTTTTATTCAATCGTTTATTCAATGTTTCATTCCACGGTTCTATCTCCTTTAATAGTCAGTCAAAGTGCTTTTGGCAAATAACGAATGAGCGATGATACGTTTAGCATGTGTGCCTTGGTCCTATGCGAATCGAAATTAAATAGCATTTACGTTATATCCCACACATACAAACACACACATAGAAACGAGTTCTACGATATGTTATGAGACTTAAATTATGATAAATGATCAATTTTATGCGTCCTACCCTTTTATCCATATATTTTCTCTTTTCTCTCATTATATTTGTCTTTTCTTTTATCAGAGATACGTTTAGAAAAAATAATATGATATTATTTTTAATTTATAGAAAATTAAATAAATATCGCGGATAAAAAATTGGTACAACGAATAATGATCGATGAAAACAGATCGTTAATGAAAATTTAACTTTTTTCTCGTTTGTATTCTGCAAAATTGAAGATAATTAGTACGATTAATTAGTATGAGAATTTTTGATATGTGATTCTTTAATGAACCTAAAAAAAAAAAGAAGTTTTATTTTATTACATATTCTGACGAAATGGTTTAACCATAGGTTTCTATCTCTTGGATTTAAACCTCTTGCTTGCTTTCTCTCTCTCTCTCTCTCTCTCTTTTTACCTTGATTACGAATTTCTTGTGTTATTTCGGTACTTCAAAAAAGAGAGAAGATTGAGATAGAGAAAGAGAATATGTATGCATAAACGTTTGTGGAATAAGGAAATGGGAATTTAGAGATTTTGTGCATCAAATTGTTTTGCTGTATGAAAATCAAAGTAGTAGTCTCTTAATACCTCTTTAAAACTTCATTCAGGTTCTTGAAAATTTGATAACGGTTTGCGTATTATTTCGAACTTTAATAGAACCTAATAATCGTTGTTGTTAATTCCATGAAGAAATGAATATTATAATTACCAATGGTATATAATTGTTGAGAAAAAGAACAAAGAATTAAAATTCATTTTCCACTTCGACGAAACGTATTCAACGTTAAGAAATACAACAATGTTATTTGTTTCAACTATTAATAATATTATAATTATATAATATTCTTAATTTGTATTATTTTATTATTAGATTATATATTCGAAAATTAATTTTCTTCTTTCAATGATAAATATGATTATAAATATATGATTATTATTTTTAAATAAAAAAGTTAAATATTTAAAATTAAAATTTTAATTAAAAGGAGATAAGAAAATTGTTAAATAAAGTAATAAAATGATGATGATGATGATGATGATGATGATAATAATAATATAAAGTTAAATATACGTTGAATTGAAATGTAGAATTTGGAAAACGTTCTTGGAATAGTTCAGTTCGTTTTTTAGCTTTGCTATTTGCCTTGGTAAAAGAGCGAGCCCCGTATTCGTTTCTCCGAGTAATCGAAAAGCCAGGAAAACGGAGGTATATAGAGCTTGTGAGAGGATGGGAGAATCCGAGGATGCTTCCGTTTAGGTCTCTGTGTGATTAAAGCAACCGTACGGATACAAACGCATACTTTTCGTCTTTACTGGACGATCATCATCTGTTTACGATCCGATTGTACACTGCTAACGCAAGATGTATCAACGAATCTGGAGTTTGTTCTAGAATTTTGGTATTCCTTTGATAGAACGATAGTAATCGATGTGATTATATACACGCATACACACACACACACATATACATACAATAAAAAAACATATTTTAAATTATAGAAAATTAAATATTATAATACAATTTTAAAATAGGATTTAATTTAAATATAAAAATATATTTATTTATTTTATTATGAATTTAATTAATCAAATTTAGAAAAAACATTAATAACGATTAATAACATTAGTTCGATTCCTTTTTTAATCGTCACATTATATCAAATCTTAAAGAAAACGATCTCGAAATCTTGAAAGATCATCAATCGTATTTTAGAATGTCGGTGTTATTTTAAAAATCTAGGGGCAATCGTCCAAGTGCACTTAAGTCTTGCATTAAAGCTTCCAAATTATCTATCCAAAGCAATCGAAAATAAACAGTCCGAACTAGCAAAGTTAACTAGAATTGAAAAACTTTCTTTCGTCTTCTTCATCTATAACTTTCGTCTGAACGGAAGTGCAACCAATCACACAGTGAGTTAAGTAGTTGCATTTCGTTAAGAAGTTTTCTAAGTACTTTTCAAAGAGACAAAACGTTCTTTGTAGTTGAGCTTACTTTGTCGACAATATTTGTGTTACATTATAAAAGTAGGAATTCAAAGAAGGTTAATAGCACTCTCTCTTTCTCTCTTTCTCTGTCTGTCTGTCTCTTTCTCTCTCAAAGATAAGCATACGATGACGCAACGAGGACGACCGAGTTGAAGACTTTAATAGAATTCTGCATAGAGGAAGTTAGATGCATTGAAATTATCCTTCATTACGAAGCCAGATATACGTTGGAATAACAGGTCAAATGAAACACTCGTCGTACGTCCAGCGTTACGAAGATTGATCCGGTTGGTTAAAGTAAACGTTGCTTCAAATCCTATGCAAAGGAGTCACGAATGAGGTAACGGCCTGATGTTCAGTTCCTTCCGACATCTGCATGGTTCGATTTCAGCCAAGTAACATCTGGCTTTAGCGATTCTACCTTTATTCCTTGCCAAAAATCATTTGGATCTGTCGCGAATGACTTCATTATTCAATGCCATTATAAAACTTTTATTTATTCTCTCTTTACAATCATAGTCGAGATATACGCACAAAAATGAATAGATTTAATAAAAATTATTCTTAACAATAATAACGGCATCTTATTCGATCATATTTCTCTTTTAACTCTTTTTTACGCTTAACCACATATCGTAATGAAATATTTTAATATAAACAAGTTTTATTTAAACGAACGAACATTGAGATAAAGTTAATCAATTTGTGCAGTGAACGGCTCATGGGATAGAAAATTCGAAACAAACAAGATTTAAACTGGAAATTGAACAACGTTTACGAATAATACACTCTCCCCATACCTTTCTTTTTACAAAAATAATAATAATAATAATATAAATAATTTACAAATAAGAGAAAGAGAGAATGGGATAAAATCATTTGTAACTGAACTAACGGTTAGTAAAATCTTGATGATCCTGTGTTCTTTGAAATAGTTGTCTTTTTTAGCGATATAAAAAAGAAAAGGGGTCCTTTTTTGTGGAATTAGATAAAAAATAGAAGAAAAAAAAATTTATTTCACGCGTTGTATGGCACAACAAAACGTCGTGGAAGCGGCATAGCGATACTAGGAGCTGCTGTGGTCGGCGTTACAACGCTAGCGGCAGTAAACCTCGAGTACAGCATCCGTGCGGTATCCGAGCGGTATTCCCGTAGTAACCGCACGTACCGCCCTAGAGCTGCTGCTGCTGCTTCCTTCGGTGCAAACGAGAAGAGTGTTTTCCTCTCATCCATGCGACCTCCCGCCCCACCCACGTCCTACCAAACTCACCCACTAGATTAACGAGTACTAGTCGTTTCAATTCCACGAGGACTAATTACCGATAACCCTTCTAAAATATATTTTTTTCTTTCTTTCTACATCTTCAAAATAACCCTTAACAAAAAAAAGAAAAAGGGACAGGTTTAATGGGTTGGTCGTAAATTTCAAAGAAAATTGGCCACTCTTTGGGATGCTATTTTTCTTATCGTTGATAAGATCTGTTTTTTTACGTTCAGTTGCATTTACCTGTTTTTTTTTTATCACTGTTTTTAATATCGTTGTTATAATAGTATTGCATTTATTACACGGTTGACATAATTTATTCATCATTTTTATCGTAATTTCTCTATCTTGTTTCATCGATTCGTTAAAAATTGTCACTCGGAGAATTTGTATGTATGATTTTTATTAGATCGATTTATTTATCTTGAATTTTGTATTTATTAACACTTTGATTGCCACACCGAAATCATACGTTTCGTTCAGGGTCGCCAGGACAGTATTTTATGATGTGAAATTTCATAGAAATTAATCTTTTATTCTTGCCGTTCCAATAACAATTTTTAATTTCTCGATAAATGCAGTTTTTATTTCGAAGTATACTCCAATTAGCGGTAATTTTCTAAACGCGCCGACTGTCAATTTTCATTCAACTTTTTATTATTGAAGTAGTTCAAATGCATCAATGTCATCAATGACATTCGATTTATCTATTTTCCCCTTCTTTTTTTTTTCTTTCACCGTGTTGATATATTTATTTATTTATTTATTTGATATATACCAATTAAGTATATATTATATTATATTTTTACTTTTATTTATCTCACAATATTTCTAATATAATATTTTTTACAAACTATATTATCATCCAACCGCCGAAATCAAACTGGAGTATCTTAAAGCTCCTTCCCCTATAGTACTCTCTCCCCCTTTTCTTTCCTCCCTTTAACTCACCAAGTTAAAGTCACTTCCTTTTTCTAAAGTTTTTCTTTTATGAAATTTTCTCTCATCCACCGCTCAAAATCCAATCGCTTCCTTCTCCTTCCCCCCACAACCCCTGCTCTCCTCTGCCTCCACCACCACCACCACCACCACCGTCACTCTTTTTTAACCCACGTAAAAACTATAAAAAAGTTTGACTACTTCGAAATCTCTACTTATTCATTCAATTATACGATTTTTCTGAGTCACGTATTCTATTCGAAATCGAATTCAAGCTGGTCTACTTTGATTAAACCAAGAATCTTGAAACTCATTAAATTATCTCATTTTAAAGGGTGGGAGGGAGGAAGAAAAATAAATCATTTATTTTGTTTCTTTTTTTTTTTGTAGCGTTTGTTCGCGTTCTATGGTTATAAAAATATTTTATAATTTTTTTTTTCTTTCCTCTTTTTCAAGAACAAAGTCTTCATTATTATTATATTTTATCGAGTTAATGAGAAGAAAGCAAAAAAAGAGCAAAAAAGAAAATGAGAGCTGCGAATTTCTAAAAGCATTGTATTATATAATAAAACGTATATTCGCTCGTTTGAATCTGAAAACGTTTATAATTAGCTTTCGATTTTACTTCAGGGTTGGGTAGAGGGAGAAAGGGAGGAATAACTCTTATCGATAACAGTTGGATTGCGATACCAATTCATATATTTTTTTTTTGTTTTCTTTTTCTTTTATTCATAGTCAGGAACGAATGAATGGAATTAAACGAGTTGACGAACGACGATGGAATTTTTTTTTCTCGTTCTCTTTTTTTTTTTTTGTCGATTTGACATCCTACCAATTAATAATTATTTTTAATTATACAACGTGGGGTGGTGTCGTGGAAGAGGGAGAAGGGGTCGTGAAAACAACGAGTTGGATTCTTTTGTTTAAAACTCCATGTTTTTCTTGACGAAATGAAAGGTAGAAATGACGGAAGAAGAAAAATGGGTAGAAATTTATATGGGAATTAGTTAGGGTAACGTGGTGGTATGGTTATGGTAGGGTGTAAGGGTAGAGGTAGTATAGGGGTTGGAATAAGGGTAAGGGGGAAAAGGAGAATTGCGATAAAACGTTGCGATTAGCGATGTAATTTTCCTAGTGATTTTCGTGGTCCGAAAGAAGATTCGTGTTTTTCACGATATACTTGAGAAATGGGTATACATTTGTATGTATGTTTGTATGTATGTATGTATGTATGAAGAAGGGTGATAAAACTGTGCGATTAGATGATAATAATCAACGATGGAGGTTAGGGATCAACGCAAGGGAAGCTCGAACTCATAGTCAGCCCCTAAATACGATTCCTTTTTATTTTTCTTCTTCTTCTTGATAATTCAAGAAAGGAGCGTAAAAAATGATAATCCCATTGACTTCGTCTGTAGTGTCTTTTGCAAACAACGTTATCGCACATTTTCCGTTTCTTATCAACTCGATTATAATACTTTCAGTATCTCACCGTCAAATTTTATATTACATATATATATGTATTCAAGATATTTTTTTTCTTGCGTCTCTCTGTTCTGGATATATAAAAATTCGTCTACTCAATTTAGGGGGAAAAAAAGAGGAGAGAGAAAAATAATTTTGTAATATTTTAAAAATATCTGTAAAGTATAATATTTTTAATGTATTTTGATTATTATTTAAATTATATATATATATGCTTTTAATTTTAATATATTTTAATAAATTTGAAAGTAGACGTAAACTCGTTTATGGGATTGGTTATATGGGATTGCTACGAGTATCGTGGGTATTGATCGTTGTTACACCGAACGATCTCGTTGAAGTGGAAGTCTATTTAATAAAATTACAACTTTTTATTCTTTTATATATATAATATTATACTACCTACCTTTTTGTATATCTTCTTCTTTTTTTTCTTTGCATGTTAATGTTAAAGGGAGTTTATTAATCGAGAAATTACGAAGCGGAGCATACTTTAAATTAGAAGTTGGCTACGGAATGTTACACTTACGGCGATTAAAAACTGAAACGATGGAGAGTAGATAGAAAAGGATAAAAAGAAAGAAAGAGAGAGGATAAAAAAGTATCTCGAGGAAAAGTATGCGATAGTTAGGGCAAAAAAATCTGGCATAGAATTTCCAAAACTCTATCTTTCTCTCTAGTAGAATGAAATGTAATTACATTTAACGAAGTTTCGAAAACTTGTGCGACAGCTTTAACCGGAATCGTATTTCAATTTCTCCCAAAGGGTAGGGGAAAGAGGGGTAAGGGTCACGAGTTATAATCGTATTTATAAATGAAAAAAAAAATAAATAAAAATAAATAAAAAATACACGATATCCCATCATTCGTTAGAACGCACCATCTAGTTTTACGATTACGTTATATTATTACGATTACACATCGTTTTTCAATGGAAAAAGAAATAAATTTGAAAAAAACGTAATGCCCCCAATTGAAAAGAAATCGGGTCAGTGAAAGTACGAACGATAGATTACGACGATAATCGAACCGTTTCAATCAATCAATCGTACAAAGCTTTTTACGAAAAAGAAAAAAGAAAAAAAGGAAAAAAAAAAATTATTATTTTTCATTTACTTCAACGCGTGATAAATGGAAAATAACAACGTTTGAAATGTTTCCTATAAATATGGTATATCCAATATATTTTGTTACACGATTGGAATAATGTATTATCGGAATATTTTTTAATATTTATCATCTATTTGCAAAATAATTTATTATTATTATTATTAATATTATTATTATTATTATTATTAATTTATTCGTATAAAATAATTGTGGTATTATTAAATTCGATTCCATCTTCATATTCTTTGTTTTATTTCCGTGTATTGTTTCAGAGATAATACAAGACGTACGGTTTACTAATGAACCGTAAGCATAATTTATCATAGTTTTGTTTGGATTTCACTCTCTCTCTCTCTCTCGTATATAAAATAAATATACACGGTGGTATCAAAAATTATGAATTCATTATAAGAGATGATATAGCACGTTTTAAAAAAATATATTCGTCATTGTCAATAACAAAACGATGGTCATTGAAAGAATATAATAAACAAAACTAATTCAGAATATCATTATCGAGTGTAGAGTAAATTTATTCTCTACAAAAAGATATAAATGGTGAATGTTTTCTAAATACATTCTAAGAATCGTTATATTTTTAAATGGTCCAGTGACTTTTTTAACTATCTCGTATTAATTATTTCGAACGATCGAAATTTGATATAAATTCATCTTCTAAATTTATTTCTCGGCTTTTCTTTTTTACAATAAATATTCACCAATACGTTTTATTTTACAGTCCATCTCCTTTAACTCAATAACCTAAACACAGTGTACCATACTTATTATCATTACGGTTATTATAAAAGTACTATGTGATGTAAATAATTGTTATATTTCATTTTAAAAGAAAAAATAGAAAAAATATTATTTGACGGATCGAAAAGACAAGAAAGGGGTTCTAAATCATTTTTTAAAGTGTCTGTTTGTATATAATGTAAAATGATCTGAAGATTAATGTTATGGTTCGCTGTAGAAAAAAACACATAATTACTTTACGAACAATCCCATATGCATGTTGTGTGTCAGCTTTAACTTCGTAGGAGGATGATGGTTCTCGTTTCAGTATTCGTTTATGCTAAAGTATGTTTCTTTCATACATACCACAGGCATTTTCAGCGCCGAGAGAGCTTTTAAAGTTTTATTACATTCGTATTTAAAGTTTACATCGGGTTGTTGTAATCGGAAATTGAAAAACGTATAACTCTTCTATAGAATTTGGTTTGGCAAACGGTATATAAGAGAATGAAATTCCGCGTATACGAAAATTTAATAGTATCTGTGTTGTATATACAAAAAGGGGGGATATACACAGAATATTACAATCTGCGGTTATCAGAACAATTTCCATAAGTATCATGTTATTTTACAAATTTTCTAATTGCGTTAAAGCTTTTGGATTATTTAAACGATTATTACAGTTTTTTTTCTTCTTTTCATTAAAATTATTTTTCGGATATATATTTTTTTCTGAAAATAATTCGAACGTTTAAAATAAAATGATAATTGTCAACTTTATTATTGTAAAATTTTTGATAGATAAAAATCATCGTATGTATTATAATGATAATGGTATATAGTATAGTTAACTCTATGATATTATCATTATTGTTTATGGAAATGTCATCATCATTCGAAGATAGGGAAAATTAATACCATTTGTTCTGACGGTAACTGACTGTCATGGGAAATCCTTGGAGACGTTGTCGAGGTATAACTCTGATTAAACATCCAAACCATATGATAACTAGTTCGATAAAGGATTATAACAGGATCGTGATGGGAAATTACAAATGAGAATAGAACAACCCTTAGACGGTAGGTTAACCCTAACAAGGGCTCCACCAAGTCGTGTACCCCCAGATTTTTTTGAAACTTTGCACACTTGTAGATGTTGATTAGT
>JACGTP010000054.1:798213-853990 GCA_023678845.1 Mischocyttarus mexicanus | reverse complement strand
TATATATATATATATACATGTCATCTACATGAACACACGCATCGTACACGAGGGAGACGCTTGAATACACATTTGGAATATTTCTTCTTTCCTTCCCCTCCTCACTTCTCCCTCTCCGAGTTATGCGAACGCATCGACCGAAGGGAAAAAAGAAAGAAAGAAATAAAAGGAAGAAAGAAGAAAGTATTTTCTTTCTCTTAGCAGTCTAATATAAAATAAAGAACAACGTTTTACCGCCATGTTTATTTTTGACAGGAAAATCATCCATCGTTTAATCTTTTTGTCCTCGTTTAATAATATTTTTTGATAATTCGTATTCATTGAAGAAAAAAAGTAGAAAGAAAAAAGTATTTAAAACGATGTATTCCTTCTTCTCTGTGTCTTTATTCCGAAAAACATCGATGAGATACTTTTCTTTCGTGACACTCCGTATATACTTACATATATACATGCATACATACATACATGCATACATACGTTGTTCAGTTGTATAATAAAATGTTCTTCTTTTTAATTTCGATTACGAAAAGAAAATTGCTTGATACGAAATAATTACGATGATGATGGGGCTTTAGAAATTCTTGGAAATAACATTTTTCTAGTATATTGTTTTTTATTTTATTTTATTTTATTTACTTTTTTTGGCAAAGATCAAGTTAAGAAAAAAGATTAGAGAGATAGATAGACAGGACAAACAAAGATTGAAAACAAGAAGGAAACGTTTAATTTTTCTTCGAGGAGACGCTAACGCCTTGTTACGTCATCGTCTATTGACGGGTCGTGGAGGAAGAAAAATGGCATGATGAATAAGAGTGAGAGAAATAAAGACAGACAGACAGAGAGAGAGAGAGAGAGAGAGAGAGAGAGAGAGAGAAACGAATCAGAAATTCTTTGATTTCATTGACCACTTTACAATGATCGCGTATTATTCATTAAGTCCTTGGCGCATGTCTATGTATGTATATGTATATATGTATTTACACAGTAAACGCACGTGCGTGTAGCAACCCGTCACGGATGATCACCTTTGACATTGAGAAAAAATTATTTAAATCGTTTCTAATCGCCAGCGCTGCTTTAAGCTACTTTAAATGGAATATCTTCGACCTTATACCATTTCTTCGTATTCTTCATTTTGCCTTTAGCTTCCTCCCCTCCTCCTTAAACCCCGTTCCTCCCTTCACCCTTCCTTTCGTTTTCGTCGTTATCCTGGAAAATGGAGCATCGAGATATATTAAACTAGAATAGATTAGATTAATAAAGTATGAATAATTATACTTTGTTCATTGTATTATTAATATTAATTGTAGTAAATAATTGTAGTAATTAATTGTAGAAATTCAGTATTTTTAAATTTATATTTGAAGCTTAAAATAATGGATGAATAATGGATGAAAAAGAAATACCATTATTTTAAGTATGAAATAAACGTAAAAATAATCGATTTGTTTTTACTACAACTAATATAAGATTGTTTTCCGTTCCCATGGTTTGTTCTTATACAAGGTGTTCAGTTAAAATACGCCACACTTGTTAATCCGTTTTACGGAAGAAGGTAATCGAAAACTTTGCGAAGTAGAGGAAAAGGATTTCGTATATATATATGTTTGTGTGTATCTATGTATGTATATATATAGTTATGTGTAGTATGTATGTAGCTTATACGAGTCTCTAACGTATTACATAACTTTTCTCTCAGGGCAGTGCAACGTAAGAGCAATAAGATTTTACTAGCTTATTACCGTCAACTATACTACACGAACATCCTCTCCATCCAAGTATAAACTTTTCAATTCCTTCCTTCGTTTACCTTTTTATTATTTTTTCTTTTCTTTTCTTTTCTCTTCTCTTCTATTTGATTTTATTTCAATTGAGACACGTAATTGGAGGAAAACTTAGAAAACCATTTTGAATGATAAGAAAATAGCCTTCATCGTTGTTGTGATTTTTATTAACTTATAGAAATTGAATGTTTATTTAATATTAATAACTCGCAGAACAAAATCTTACATCGTAGAATATATTCAAGAATTTTTTTTTAAAGGTCAACTTTACCCGAACTGGAAAGATTTCTAAATATATATTTATAATTAAATAAATGATAAATAATTATTAAAATTATAATATATTTTGTTTAGGGATGTATTTAGAAGTGAAATGATACTTTGCGGGATCATCTGTATTTTTTTAAATTAAATTACTTGAGCTACGATTGGGCAAGGGAAATAAAATATTTATCAATTGTTATTTAAATTGGAATTTTTGGTGAAAATTCTAACACAATTCGTGAATCGTCAAACATTTTTAAAAAATTGAATATCAAGACGAGAAATAAAAAACGAAAAGTAACGTGTATGTATTTTTGAAATAATTATTATTATGAAAAAAATATTGATATATAGAAGTGAACAAAATAAAACTAACTCGGTCAAAATTAAATCTAATCGGGGGGGAACACGTTTTCAAGATTCTATACCAAGCATATCTTCAATAAATAATGCTTAGACGATTATATACGTATTGTTAAAAAAAAAGAAAAAATAATATTTGAAAAGAATGCAGATATTGGTTTTTTGATTTGCGAAATGACATTTATATTATATCGTACCTTGCTTCGTTCAATAGAATTTCAATATCAGCATATTAAATTTCTTAAAAAGATAATCACTTTTTTAAATAATCGATTTATAAAACATTTCTTTTTTTTCTTTTATTTCATAGTCCAATGTTAAATTAATAATAAAATAATAAGAAACAAAAAATAAAATCATTCATTTGATTATAATTTAATTCAATATTATAACAGCTTTAAACATATTTCGTGTTTGACGAATGGTATTTGTCACCGTTTCATTTTGGCAACAAAATTAAGAAAGATGTTTTTCGAAGAGTGTATATCTAATTAGCCACAGTTAACTGATTATAACAGCACGGTAATTGAAATAAAAAACAAAATGTATATTGTAATTTTATTAATTAATATTAATTTATTGTTTCGTGTTTCTTTTCTCAGTAAGTCGACTATTGGTTAAATTTTTATATTAAAACTATTAATTATTAAAATAATCCATTTAAAGAAAAAATATTTAAAACAACAACGACAAGAGATGAAATATATTCATAATAAAAAAAACTATTATTTAACAAAAAAACAAACAAACAAAAACAAGAAAATTAGATTCTTTAAGATTAAATTTGCTGAATTTCGTATTATTGAGGATTGGCAGCTTTCTGCATAACTCGCGTGAGAGAAAACAAAAAGAAACAGAAAAAAAAAATAGAAAAATAGGAATAGAAGAGTACACGCACACACACATATATAGACACATATACACACATATACAGTATTTCACATCCAACTCGCATATCCTTTCGCAGCTGAAAGAAACGAGGAATCTTTGTAACGGTACGCATCCAATATCTATTACATGCTTACACTGTGTTATTTTCAAGCACGACACACCTTGTTTTCCCTTACCTTGTCAATTTTGATCTAACTTTCAATGACAATCTCTCATGAACGACCAAATTATGTCAATTAGAAATTAAGAAAAAGAGCGGGAGAGAGAGAGAGAGAGAGAGGAACTTAAGTATTATTAACGAATCAAAGTGAAAATTAACGAATCATGTTTATCGAATGTTATGTAAATCTTTCTAAGATATAATATATAATTATATATATACATATATATATGGATATATATATATATATATATATAAATACTTGCGATAAATTATAACTTTTCTCTCGGTTTTATTAATGTCACCCATCGGATTACGAAACAAATACGTAGAAATAATCAAAGAACGGCTAATAATCGACGACTCCATTTTCTATATTTTATTATCTTTACCTTTTTTTTTTATTTATTTATTTTATCTTCTCATTTTTTCGTTATTAAAATTCCCTCTCCTTCTTCCTCTCTCTCTCTCTCTCTCTCTCTCTCTCTCTCTCTCTCTCTCTCTCTCTCTTTTTAATCACGAAGAAGGATAGAATAAGTCACTCATTCGGAAGTAATAGCAAATCGGGTAATCAACGTAAACCCAATCCTGTTAATAACTGAGGAGAGTTTGAAAATTAATTTAACCCACAGAGAGACTGGGAGGGGGGGGGATGTTAAAATATAATTTCTACTTTCTTTTTTTGTCTGAAAATATGACAGAATCTAACCGTAGAAATATTAAACGAGAAATAGAAAAGAAAATTAGCTTAAAATGTTCTTTATAATAGGGTGGTGTACGAATATTCAAAATTAGTGGACTAATAATCGGATTAGTTCGGGTCGGAATTTCGAAAATTTGATAACGTATGAACGCGTATCCGATAATTTTAAACCCTATTTTAGATTCGGTATTTTCTTTTTTGTATTAAAATTACTTGTATTAAAATTTCCAAAGTTTTGATATAAAATCATCAGACAAAAAAAAATATTGTTTCGAATTAAGTTTCGGGCCAATAACACTACGTGTATTCGAATATGTTGTTTATACGTCGATAAACTATTAGGGTCCTTCCTTAAATCCCGAAAACTATATCTGACATTATCCGGAATTTGAAATTTCGAGTACTCGAATATTTCTACTTCCTCAGATAGCATTTGGTTTTTGGAAAGAATTGATTTAAAATCGAATTAAGTCTGATATTTTAAAAAAAGAAAATGATTTTTTTGGTCCTCAGTATTTATAAACGCGTGTACCATACGCGTCATACTCGTTGACATATTTATAATATAGATCATAATCGAATTAATTTGCGTAATCCTTCGTGATCCTATCGTCGTTGTCCATGACAGGATTAAGAGACATATCCATATACCAAGTACATATATACATACATGCATACATATATATTCATTGATCCAATTTATCTTCTTTATCGTTATCTGTACGAAGTAGAATTTATTCTTGAATATCGGCTTTTCTGCAAAAAAAAAGAAAGAAAGAAAAAAATCAATATTAAATAAACAGAAAAGAAGAAAATATCCTTCACAATTTTTTTATACCAATTAAATTTTTTTCTTCCCCCGTTTAAAAAAAGATATTTTCTTTTTCTAATTTTACATCGAAATGACGTTTGATTATAAATTGATTTATTATTTCGTGTTTTACTTCTAACATTTGCTATTCAAACACGTAAAACACGAGTTTGTAAAGATGTGAACGATGAGATTATGAGAGCAGGTCCCGTTTATATATGTATAGATTCTATGTAAATACTCATATTGGGTAGAGGCAAATGTTATCGACGTAGTGTCAAACATCTCCGATCAAATCTCCTACCTCTAGAGATACTTGAAAATAATCGAGATTCACTATAAATATACAACAACTTTTTTTCCCCCCACCTGACTTTTGTCCGATTTAAAATCCCTCTTTATATCACGATATCATTTTTTTATTTCTTTTTTATTCTTCTTCTCTCTATTTTATTTTATATTTTATTTTTTTTATATACTCAACGTGTGACGTTTCGGTACACACATAGATGCATAAAACAGCACGTAACATATAAACGCAAAGAGATATCGCGAAAGAATGTATTTATATATACATTCCTTATATGTATATGTATGTATGTATGCATGTATGTATGTATGTAATATTTACTAGACTTGGCTGAGAAATTTCCATTCCACTCTCCTAGTTTTCTAATGCCTTTACCCGACATAACTATAGATCACTATACATTCTCAAGAAGACGAAGTTATCGTAAGGGTTTTACTAGTGTTAGAGTAGTACCCATGCAACTTTGTTACTCGACCTCGAGAGACGAGATGCGCCCTCAACCTTACTCAATGATGCACCCTCTTTCGCTTTTATTAGACTCCGTTCTTTTGTCGTCCATGTTCTCCAAACCAGAACAAAATTTTCCTCTGACATCTACGTGGTATATATATATACATTTATACAGGATGAGTCGGAAGGCAGCAAGATCTCGAACTCTTAACAACAAAAAGTATACTCTATACGTAGAAATAATTTTTTAAATACTCAAATATTTCAAATTCAATTTTTTTCTTTTTTTTTTCTTTAATTTCATTTTAATGACGCGAACAATTAGAAGAAACAATTGATAGAAAGTATTTAGAAATAAATGACGATATTTTGTAGAATCTTTATTTAAAAAAAGAAGAAAAACAATGCAATTATTAGAACATTTTATGATAGGAAATTTTATGACATCGTAATTTAAAACAAAAAAACGATCAAATCATTGATTTTTCTTAAAAATTATTTTTACGTGTAGAATATATTCTTACGATTAGATTATGGGGACGTCCCAGTCGATTCACCTTGTATATTCAACATAATAACACATAACTCGATAAGTCCTACGTGGTCTGACACATGTATGACAACACCGCTGACAGACTCATATGATTCCTTGATAAAGTACGCAAAGTAAAGTAAAGTAAAGTATGCATTTTTCGTCTATCTCTCTTCCTCTTGTGCTTGCTTTCTCTCATTGAAGATCGTTCCGGATATGTTTAGTCCAGCTCGGTAGTTGCATCGTTCAAAATGAAAAGAAGGACACTTCGCGAAGTTATTACGAAAAGCTTCTACTAGCAACACATGGGTCTTTTGTTGGCACAGGTTATTTAACATCTTAGAATTTATTTAACGCTCGATTGGCGAGATCCCTTTAGTTCAATATCGCGAATTGAATTAAGATTTTCTATGCAATACTTACAATTATACAGGTATTATTGTGTGATCTATGGGTACGGGTACTTAGAAAATTGGGTCGTCCGTGTTATTTCTAACACAGATCTGCCAAGGATGTCTGCAGAATTTTCTAGCTATATTATATATATATATATATATATCTTCACAGACATAGTGTCACGTGATCGGTTTGGCTATAATAATACTTTACTTTAATGATTGACGATAAATTTATTATCCAAGATAATACCGTCTGTCGTAAATATCTGGTCACTATGTAAATTGCATTATTACGCAATAAAACTTTATTTAACAGCTTATAATCGTATTATTGAAAGTTATGATTCAATTGCATACTTAGTAGGCGTTGGAATTAATTCGTAGCGCTGTTTTTAGAGACAAATAACGATTTATTTTAATCGGTTTTAATAGTTCATAATAAACCACATCCTGTTGATCCTACCAAATACAAAGGAAGAGCTTAGACCCATGAATATTACGTTTTGCCATTGACGATGATGGTTGTCCCGGGCTTAACCCATAATTTTCTACGCTTAGAATTGTTATAATGTATTTATTTTTCATTACCAGTAACAATCCGATGTAAAAAACTTGTTCTTTTGTGCCATCGAAGCGGTAATTCACAGATCAAAAAACGCCTTTCAAGTATCTTGGTTTTAATTCATATGGGATCCAATTTCTTTCCTTTTGGATCATTTCCAAAGTTTTAAAGCATTTTCCTACAGACGATAAATCAACCCTCAACGATGTAGACAACTCATCAAGTATTTGAAATGAGTTTTCTTCATGTAATTTCTTCAATTCTTCATTTTCAAACGTTTTTGGCTGTCCAGGTCGTTCCACCAAATCAAAGTCACTACTCTTAAATTTGTTTCTGAAGGTAAAAACAATTCTGTAATAATCGTAAAACGCTACGAATTAATTCCAACATTATCGAATACCATCGCCATTATATCAGAATATCATCATACCATCAATGCATTATGACGCTAAAACGGTAACTAATAAAACGTTTAATATTGGGAACTTGGTTTATTAGTCAAATGACGTTCAAAGAGGTTCAAAGATAGTCGTACCTTCTCTCTCACACACACACACACACACACACACACGCGCGCGCGCGCGCGCGCGCGTACCAACTTCTCACTCACCAATCCTCTTCTCTCTCAGTCAGTCTAAAACAAAAAAAATTGGAATTGCATATTATGCGCATTAATAGTATTAAAACACTCTGCCCTCTTTACTCTCCAACACATACGTTCGTTTGACGTAAGCACACGCCACTTCGAATATTGTGTGAACCGGAATTGGCTTATAAGACGAGAGTTCAACCTATCTGAGTACATAATCTCTCATCGTATTTCTGCCTAGAACATTTAATTATTATGATATTTTCATATACTAATTATCTATGTTTCTTTGTTGAAATTTGAGATCTATCACCAACTACCACCACCAATCTTCTTAGGAAAAAAAAGAGGGACGAGAAAAATGGATTATTTGATTATACGAAATTCTTTACTTATATTGTATTGTGTTATATCGATCGGTTATTGTTTAAATACAAGTTGGTTTATTCGCCATTGACCCTCGATCGGGTCTGCTAAAGCGAAATTAATTATTGCCGTTAGTGGTGCTAAAAATAATCCCGTGACCCCTTCTGTCATAAGGACGAACCCGAGTATACAACGGTTAGGCATTTCCCTCTCATGAAACTGATCGATCTTACCTGTCTAGAGATGACTTATTTATTTATTTATTTATTTTATTTCTTTGCTTTTAATCAAATAAATATATGATAACTCATCTGGCGTGTCTTTTTATTCCATCTAATCGTAAGAGAATGTATGCATTTTTTTATCGGTAAATTCAACCTCATTTAATCAAAAAAATTGTCTGTCCTTTAAATGGAATTAATCTTAATTATTATAAAAGAAAGTTATTATAAATATAAAAAGTTATGATCATACCAAATGGATTAACACTTCGATTTGAGATTTTTTAAAAAGTGCAGGTAATCGATTCGTGCAAGGAACGGCTCATATGTATTTCGTTGTTTAAAAATAACAATAAAAAAATAAATGTCACAATCGTTGTTTCATTTCTTAATGATTTTTGTGCAGCTGCGAGATGCATCGTAGGGTGGGATACAGCAACTACGATGGCAAGATCGCGGGCCTTTACGACCTGGAAGAGACTCTTGGTCGTGGACACTTTGCGGTGGTAAAGCTTGCTCGACACGTCTTTACTGGTGAGAAGGTTGCAGTGAAGGTCATAGACAAGAGCAAACTCGACGAAGTATCTAGAGCGCATCTTTTCCAAGAGGTGAGGGAGAAAAAAAACCTTCTAAGATTCTACTTTTCCTTAATCTACGTTTAAACGTGTGACGGCCGGTTTTTTAAGGATATTTTTGGAATTTTTTTAGACGACTAATAAAAAGATAGAACTTTGAACTTTTTATGATATATTTATTAACATTTCATTAATATGTAAACAAATTTTTAGAAATAAATCTCCGTAAGAACATGAGTTGTATCACTTCGAAGACACCTGTCTCGAAAAAAAGGTCGTTGAGATGTGTCTCCATGATTTCGGCTGATTAGCTTATCTGATATGAAAAAATCAAATGGCATTTTAATTTGTAAACTTATAAAGCGGTAGAATGAATTTAGGATTAGTAGAAAATATTGAAAATTGAATAATTGACAGGCTTTTGAAAATTAATTTATAAATTTCATAATATTCTTTTCGATAAGTTTGCTTCGAAAAAAAATAGAACCGCTCGGAATTTCCAAATGATACTACTTTCATTCTATGACTATACATGTGTCGAATCTACCATTAAAGTTTCAAAACAATCGGTCGAACCATTTTTGAGATATCGTCGGCACAAGTTATACAAATTTATAATGTTATTTTTGAGAAAAACTGTGTTTAAAGATTCAAGTGCGATTTAAATTATGATATACTACACCTAGCTCTCCTAGCAAGTGTAACTTTCCAACAACTTGGAATATTGGAAAATCATTTAACCAGCATTTTCTAAACATGTCTAGGAATAAATTTATGCAAAAGAAGAAAAATTTGCTTTTATCAACCCATTACACGGGGTGATCCTCTTAAATGAAAAAATATATAAACAAAAAAATTGAGATTAAATTATAACGAATATATCCTGTTCCCGAGGATCTACGATCTTCGTCAAATTATGGATCTTGTTAAGATCAATGTGATAATCGTGTTCTGAGAGATAAGAGGTCAATAACCTCCTCCTCCTCCTCCTCTTTTTCCCACTTAATTTCTCTCTCTCTCTCGCGCTCTCTCTTCCTTTATGTACAGTTTATGTTCGAACATTGTCATTATATTTCTAGGTACGATGTATGAAACTGGTGCAACACCCGAACGTTGTGAGGTTGTACGAGGTGATAGATACCCAAACAAAGTTGTACCTGATCCTGGAGTTAGGCGATGGCGGTGACCTTTACGATTACATCATGCGCCACGATAGTGGACTAAGCGAAGAGGTACATACACTGGTTATACAATAAGAAATAAGAGTTACTTTATTATTGCAATCATCTTAAATTAGTACCTAGACGAATTTAGTTGCAAACTTGCCAAACTTGTTTGCGTGTACTATACTCGAAAAGAAAAAGAGACAACAGCTGGTGTTTATCCCTATCTCTCTCTTTCTCTTTCTCTCTCTTTCTCCCTCTCTCTCTCTCTCTCTCTCTCTCTCTCTCTCTCTCTTTCTTTCTTTCATTTCATGATTCATCTTTATGTTAAATGCAACTAGATATTTAAACGATATAACGAAACTTTATCTTTCGTTAAATGAAGTACTATCGATGAAAAAGTTGTTATCTTTCGTTCAACAGGTGGCAAGGACGTATTTTCGACAGATAGTTCGTGCAATATCCTATTGTCATCGATTACACGTCGTACACAGGGACCTCAAACCAGAAAATGTTGTATTCTTTGAGAAACTCGGTACCGTCAAACTAACCGACTTCGGTTTTAGCAATAGATTTTGTCCTGGACAAAAGTTAGAAACTTCCTGCGGTTCTTTGGCTTATTCGGCACCTGAGATACTTCTTGGCGATAGTTACGATGCACCTGCTGTTGGTACGTTAATATATTTATTCACATATTATTTATTTTATAAATTATTTCTCCAAAAATTTCGTAACACTATAATAAAACGTGGTTGGGATTTAGATGTTTGGTCGCTCGGTGTGATTCTTTATATGCTGGTTTGCGGACAAGCACCATTTCAAGAGGCAAATGACAGCGAGACATTGACGATGATCATGGATTGCAAGTATTCCATTCCAGAGCACGTGTCGGATGATTGTAAACGTTTGATCGCTAGGATGCTTGTTAGAAAACCGGAAGGAAGAGCTTCACTCGAAGAAATAGCTGCTGACACTTGGCTTGCAATCGGATCTGACAAGGATTCTGTCGAAGTGTTACCTTTAGTATCTCGTCAACAAGTATCCGATGATCATCATAATCTTATTATTACTAAAATGGTTAACGGTAATATCGCCACCAAGGAAGAAATATTAGAGTGAGTATTAAAATTCTACGGATTGAATCATTTTTCCTACTCGTTATCATGATGAATTCCTCGAATAATCGTTTCTCTCTCCTGTTCTTTTTATTTTTCTCTATCTCTTTCTATATTTCTCTATTTTTCCTTCTCGTTTATAAAGAGCGTTAGAAAAGAACGAGTATAATCACATAACGGCGACGTATTTCCTGCTGGCCGAGAGAAAATTACGAGTTCATAGGCAGGAACAGGTGCAAAAAGCACGTCCCGAGATACTCGATGTTTCTCCTAGGTAGGTATATACATATACATATATATATATATGTATATGTAATATTATATTACGAAGGATAAGAGCATTAATCGATAATTAAAATGCTCGATCTAATTTACCCCCTCCCTTATGTCTGATTACTTTCAGCAGGCAAGAGGAAGCAACGGTGAATCTTCACGTTAATCAAAATTTGCTTGGTACGGTGAATCAATCCTTGCTGAGTGTTCCGCGTACGCCCGGTGACGTACCACAGGTACGTATCGCATAAATAGTCATCTGTAATCGATTAACCTGACAAAGATCATAACGTATGAACGTGTATGACACCTCCGGATAGATTTCCTGTCGTGGGAAAAAAAAGATTCCTATTATCGTTGCAGAATGTACGTACGAGAAAGTGCAGCATCGTTCAAGAGGAAGAGGACGAGGATGACGTTTCCTCGTGTTCCGGGAGGGAAGAACGCGGTAGCAACTCGGCTTTGAATTCTTTCAATCGTCGCGGTTCTCGTTCGGAAGGGAAGCTCTCTCATATTTTGCAGGAAAGGCTGGGACAATTACCAGAGAAACATCCTGGACACAAAGTGGCAGTAACGCCGCGTCTTCCTTCCCAACAAGACTGTACAAATGTAGCAGCCGTTGTGCCTGATCGAGATTGTGGGAAGTTTGTAAAATCCTTTACGAAGGATAACAAACAACAACAACAACAACCTGTCGTCGATGGATCTTCGAATCGTCATTCTAACGTAGGTCCTGTCGTTCAACAGGATAACGTTGTGGTGGTATTCGATAAAGTACCTGCTACGACTAAAGTATCATCGATTTTTGATGAAAGTTTAAAGAGTAAATTTAGTACTACGATCGTTCAGCCGTCTGGTTGGTCGAAAAAGCCTGGCACCGTTGAGAGTAGACCGAAATCTGTTACGGAATGTCCAAGACCATTAGGTCCTGTACCGGCAAATAAATGGAGAATGGGTGCTCAACATAGATCAACGGGACTTGCTTTGGAAACGTCTGGAATATCGCAAACTGTCTCTCCTAGACCGTCTGATTTAATTTCAACAACAACGACAATTATTTTAACGGAATCGTCAACAGTTTCTATTCCTCTTCGTTCAAGTACACACGAAGATCATCAGTCCTCTATGCCAAAATACAAGACTATGCCGTCGCCAGGTAGTACAGGTTCCATATCACCTCCGCAGTTAACGTTGAACGAGATATTAGAAGATGGTGACACGATACAAGGTTCAAGCGAAGGTACAAACAATGCTTCTGCCGCTAAGTGTCGAGTAGTCAGACGTACAGGATACGAGCAGAGAAGAAGCAAGTTCCATAAAACAAGAACAGCCTCGTGTTCGAGCTCGGACGCTAGCGACGACGACAGTGAAAGTAGGAAGAAGAGAGCACACAAGCTTGGTGCAACTACGGAAAAACCTTTACCACCAAGACGAGACAGTCACGACGATTCCAGCGATTCTCAAGATCCTGGAGGTAGTGGAGGTGGTGGTGGGGGAGGTAGTGGTCTTGGGAATGGAGAACATACGAGCGAAACACCATCTAATACAGCAGATAGTAGTCGTAATGATGGTGGTGGCACTACGAACACAACGACAAGCAATACGACAGCCGGCGGAAGGCACAGGTCAACCGATAATCAAGTGGCCTTTGGTAGAAGACATCGAGCTGGTAGAAGAAGAGCTGGGGAGACGCGTTTGAGAGAAAGTCAATCATTGAATCGAATAACGGAGGTACAAGAAGCCGAGGGCCCATCAGCCTGTCACAATCATTCTCACGTATCACGCAACTCAACAATATTGAACGTCCAAAACGTTTCAACCTCGACCTCATCGATATCCCAAAGTAGCACCGGATCTCATTGTACTCATCATCATCATCATCATCATCATCATCATCAATCAATTTCCCACGCAACAACAACCACGACCGTACAAAAGGCTAAAGGTTTTGGTGCTAGACTTTTGCAAGGTTGGTCTATTGGGAAATCTACATTGTCCCAAGCTGTGAGTAGGCAACAGACAGATCACAATACATCTGCTAGAGAAATCAACAAAATGGATCAACAACAACAACAACAACAACAACACACGAGGTGTCAGGCTACGATCGGTAATTGCAACGACGATAGAAGAAAGGATTTAAACGGTGGTTTGATCGGTCAAACAACGGCAATACCAAACGAAAAAGAAAATCGCGGAGCATCTGTTAATAGAAACGATTGCAAAAGTAGAAAGATACGTTTGCTGAGCCGTTACTTTGCCGTACACAAGAAACTTTGCGTACCATTGCCGGGTCTTTTTGGTAAGGGTAGATTGTACAAGGCACGTTCTTGCGGTAACATAGCACGCGATCGGGTTAGTCCGCCATCACCGAAATCGGTGGTACTTTGTGCCGCCTCTGACGACAAATGGCGGGAACGTCATCAGTGGTGCGACGCCAAACACCAGCATCGTGGTAGCGACGGTGACATCAATCAAAATCTTGGCCTTGCTCAATTGGTCCAGGAAAGGGTCGTTGGTGGTGTTGGTAACGGGTGTACCGGTATGCCGACCGTTTGCCACATTCATTTGGGTGACGCTTCCAAATGTTGCAGCCTCTGTTGATGAACGCTCGATCGAAAAGAGATAGAAATTCCCAGTGTGATTTTTTTTTATTCTTCCTGACCCGTAGAATTTCAATCTCAGGAGGGAACTTGTTTGTTCGTAATTATCGCACCCATATCGCAAATATACACACATATACAACACATATACAACACATATATATATAATACACACTTTAAATACGAACTGGGACTTTTCCTATAAGGACCCGTTCGGCGTCGTTGCTGATAAATAATCCCGTTGTTCCAACATTCTTTAAGCATACGATTTAATTCGAACGTTCTAGAAGAAATTTTTTTCTCGAATTACGAAGAACGTTAGGGGTATATTTAATATACATATATATACACACACGCACACGCACACGCATATACACATATATATATATACCAAAAACAAGCATGTATATCTATATTTTTCCTCCCCCTCCCTCTACCCGTGTTGGCGAACCACGTAAAACAATGGTGGTGACGTTTAAGCGCCAAATATCTTCATATATATATATCAGATCGTTCCTGAATTGTCCTTGATACGCAAGTATAGCTTGAACGTTGGTGTTAAAAAAAAAAAAAAGGAAGAAAAAACGTGTCAATAAGAGAGAAGGGATAATAACAATAAAAGAACAAAGAAAAAAAAATGATAAGAAGAAATAATGAGAAATAATAAAATAATAATAATAATAATAATAATAATAATAATAAAAATAATAATAATAATAATAATAATGATGATGATGATGATGATGATAATAATAATAATAATAATAATAATCCCCTAATATTTTGTGGGGGAACAAGAAAAAGTGTATCTAGTCCGTGTGAACAAGCCTGTATTAAATATATTGCAGAGTTTATTATTATTTTTATTATATATATATTAAATATTATATTATTATATTATATTATATTATATTATATTATATTATATTATATTATTATAATAATAATAATAATAATGATTATTATTATTTGATATAGATGAGAATAACGTGGATATTAACTCGTATCGAGACGGCACGCTGTTCCGAGAATTAAAAGAAAAGAAAATAACAAAATAAGAAAAAAATTAAAGAGGGGGAAAGAAGAAAAAAAAAAGAATGATAGAAAATGAAAATGAAAATGAGCTGTTCGTATAGCTTCGGTACGTTTTGTAATAATAGTTTCGGCAAATTTCCGTTTGTTTTTTTTTTTTTTTTTCCTTGTAAACGTCTCACGTCCATTTTTCTTTCTCTTATTATATTAAAATTTTCTTTTTCTTCTTCTTCTTCTTTTCTCCTTTTTTATTTCATTCTCTCATCTCCCTTCTGTCAGAATACGAATCGCAAATTGAAATTTTTCTAACCCACTATCTTCCTTTTTATATTTTCTTCGGTCATTTTTCGAGAGTTGAAAGCACCGAATCTGAAGGGTGATGTTTTCTTAAAAACAGGACCTTAAATAGTGAAACTGTCACATTAAAAAGGAAGGAAGGAGAAAGAAGAGAAAAAAAAACAGTAATAAGAAAAGATAAAAGATTATACGGAAAATACGTGCGTTATGATTTTTATTTTTGTTTTATGTTTTATGCTTTTTTGTTTCTTTTTTTTATATATACGACGATGACTATAACGACGTGCACGAAAATTAATTCTATGTACGATTATGATTTGGTTTTTAAAATTTTTAAGCACTAAACGATAATAAAATGTAATGTTTTTTATTTTTATGTTTCTTGTTTCTTATTTATTTTTTTTAAAGACTATGGACTATAACGACGTGCTCGAAAATAAATTCTAAGTATAACAATTATTCGGTTTTGAAATTTTCAAGTACACAAAACAATAATATAAAATGTAATTCGTAGATACGCTTGCCGGTCGAGCACACGTTTCTTGCAATATAATGTTTTAGTTTCGTTTGTTCTCTTTTCTATTTCATTTAATATTTTCTTTTTCTTTTAAACAAATAACATTAAAAAAACGTCGTTATCGTTTATCCCCGTAATATTTCGTAACGATCTGTTAAAAATTCTTAACGGACGTATTATTCTATATATATTGGAAAAATAGGAATATTTAAAACACAAAATGTATAAAAAGAATTAAGCTGCGTTCACACCGTTAAAATGTTATTAGGTATTTCACCCAAAATCCACACCCCTCGTCCTTTACCCCTCCTTCTCCAGCCCACTATTGTGTCGTGTAGATGCAATCGTGTAAAAAAAGTAATGTGTATTTGTTTGAAAAAGAAAAGATAACAGTATGCGAGAGAGTATGCGAGAGGGGTGTGCTTTGAGTACGTCAAATTTGTACATATTTATAAATATGTGCCGAACGAAGGAGAGGCCGATTTGAAATTTTTTAATCAATTGACATTTCATTTTTTGCAAGATGTCACCCTACACGTATATATATATATATATATATACACATGTATACACACACATACATACATACGTACGTACGTACGTACACATTGAGAGAAAACGAGCTTGAAATACATTGTATAACCAATTGCTTGAATTATGTCGAATGCTGGCCATTCGATTTGGAATGATCGAAATACAAACTCTGCTTATTCCAAGGAATAATAATAATAATATTAGTATTATTATTATTATAGTACATATATATATATAGCATATATCTATATATATGCGCATAACCAATTTTTTCAACCCTTCTTACACACATAGTTACATACACATACGTTCATATATAAAATAAATATTATCTACAAGGAATATTTACCCTCTTTTTATTTTTTTTATACACGTGCATATCTCACAAAAAGCATCTGCAAAGATGTTAACGCAAATCTTCAATGTTTTACGTGTATACAATTATTTTCTTGTTATTTAGTGTTGTCAAAAGTGATTTTTTTGTTTTTTTCAAACAAAATATACATAGAAACGTATAAAGAGTGATTTAACAAAATTTGGTTTTGATATTAGATAAAATATGTTTGTTGTATAAAAAAGACGAACTTATACGAATCCGTATTTAATTTTATAATTAATTGGACAGATTATAATTTTTTAAGTTATCCTTCTAATAATTTTGGTTTTACACACACATATATAAATAAATATATATATATACATATGTATACATAATACACACAGAAATAAAGAGAAAGAGAAAGAGAAAGAGAAAGAGAGAGAGTGAGAGAGAGAGAGAGAGAGATATATATACTAACATATATGTATGTCAAAAATATTATCTTCGAAATGTGCGCAAATTTATTGAACTTCCTCGACTAAGACTGATGCTTTACGAATATAACTCTTCAATTGTTTATTATTATTTTACAAACACGTACATACAAATATATATTTATAGTATGCCGTACGACGACAATGGCCCAAATGATGAAATCAATAAAAAAATGTAAGAGAGAAAGAGAGAGAAAATGAAAGAGAGAACGTACAATAGTAACATGAAAATATATTGTGTGCAATTTTAACTATCTGTCAAAGAACGTAACGAAAGTCGTTCTTTTTATAGTTGTTATAATTAATTTAGAGTTCCTTGGCCGAGAAAAAGAAAATACAAAAAAACTAAAAACAATAATAAAATAAAATACAAAAAAAAAATATAAACCAACAGAAAAATTTACCAAATGCGGTCTCGCAAGAAAACACAATTTTTTCGTGGCGGGCCAAGAGAGAAAAGAATAAAAATAAAAATAATCACGGCCACTTTTCCGATCGATCGACCAAACGCAATGTGACTGGTAGATATTCAAAAATATCGTTTAGTATATAACTATAATTGAATATTATATACGTAGAGAAAAAAGAGGAAGACGATTCTTTTTTTTTTCAAAGCGAATCTCAAGGTTTTCCTAATTTTTTGTTTATTTTTTCTTCCTTTTCTTTCTTCTCGTCCCTTTTTACATTGCATCTCGTAAGAGAGGAAAAAAAATATGAAAAGTAAAAGAAAGAAAGAAGAAAGAATATCATCCTATATTTCACCCCCGCTCCCTTCTCCGCAATTTCCCAAGAAGTAATTTTTTTGGATTTTCGTCCACGGGATTTTTCTTCCTTCATCGTTTATATTAATATTATTATTATTTATTTATTTATTTATTTTTCCTTCATTCCTTCATTCCTTCATTCCTTCAATCCTTCAATCCTTTCTTCCTTTTTTCTTTAGGATTCAACCATCTCGTTCTGAAAATATTGCGAAAAGAAATTCCACTCATTTTGTGAAAATGCAAACCCTTGAAGAATGATATCGAATGATGAACATTAAAAAAGAAAAGAATAGAAAATTAAATTAAATTAAATTAAATAAAAACAAAACATAAGAAGAAGAAGAGAAAGATATTTAGAAGATAAAACGTGTATTTTTCGTCTTGTCAAAATTGTGACAATTATGTTGTATGAAACGTATGAAATATGCGAAGGGAAAACACAACAGGTTAATCCAAAGTATTTTCATTTCTACAACAACCTTTGATAATCCAAAATCCTATATTGACAAAATTCAAATGATGTTTGTTTAGTTGACGTTTCTCGTGTTTTATATACAAACACACATAGCATAATTTTGGATCTACTTCATTGATTATTTATAAAAGTAGAAAAGAAATACTATTTCTTCGATGTTTCATGAACTTTCGTAAAAGAAAAAAGAAAAAGAAAAATTGTTTCCCCGCGAACTTATTTAAACACTCACCCCAAAGTTAGAAGATGAAAATTATGTTAATAGTTTTTTATTTGGCAAAAAAAAAATACTGAAGATAACGAAAAATTCACATGAGTATCAATAATTGTTATTAATTTTCATTCTTTCCCTGTTTATTTCATTTATTCATTTTTCCTTATCCCCTCTTATCGGCCAATTCTTCACTGTAATCAAAGATAGTTGTCAAATTGTTCGAGATTCAAGAGAAAAAAAAACGATAATAAGAAGAGTTCATTAATTAGTTAATTAATTAATTAATCTACGCTTAGGCGAAATAAAATAAATCTTTACGAATAAATGTCGACCCGAATCTTTACTGCCAGCTGTAATATCATTGTAAAACGGATTCCAATTTAAAACGTACCTAACGTGTACCGCTAAAAGCTGTAAAACACACCCGGTATCCTTGTAATTCATGCATACGTAAATACATAATTACATAATTACATAATTACATAATTACATAAATACATACATACATACATACGTACATACAATACATGCAATAATTGTGTGCCCGAATCGAATGGAATAAAAGAAAATAAAATGAAAAGAAAAAAAAAAGAAATAAAAAAGAAATAAAAATAAAAAGTATATTAAAATAAATCAATAAAAACGTTAGCGTTTATGCTAATAATAATACGTTCAAGTACATACACGCGTCCTTTCGTCTCTCTTCGTTCCTTCTTTTTAACTTTTTTTTGTTTAATACATTGAATGACAAGAGGGTAGGAAGAAGGGGAGTTACTGGTGACCAACGAAACCTGGACTACAAAAATTACGTTATTCAAATATAAATTTCAATGAGTTTTCATAGCTATTGCTTTAGTATAAAGAAACTAATGCAATATAAAATTAATTTATGTTGAAATATTATGCACGTTTATTATATATTGCAATATGTGTCCTCCTATTTAAAACATTTTTCAAACAGAGGAAAAAGATGAACCCAGTTATAATCCGTACAATATTTTAACTTTTCTCGTAGAAATAATTTCATATTTTTTACTTTTGTTTTTTACCAAGGTTTTAAAAAAATTTTTAAATATTCAAAAATATAGTTCTAGCTTTTTTTGGTATTTTTTTTTTTATATTTCACAGCGTGTTGTTTTTTCAATAAACTACTCTGTAGGTGAAAAACACGATCCACGATTGCACGAAAAAAAATTAAAAAATCTAGCCAAGAAAAGAGAAGAAATTCATTTCAACTGCGCAAGGTCACCAGTGAATTCCTTTCGATAAGATAAAATTACAAACTGTATCTGTCATCTATCCTAACTAATATTTCAACATTAACATTGGTTAATAAAGGAAAAACTGTGTTGGGTAAGCAATGTAAAATCAGCTTTGCGTACAACGCGTTTCAATTTTTCTATATTCATTGTTTTTTATTAATTTAATATCTTGAATCTCTTTTATTTATTATAGTAAAAAAAAAGTTTCATCCCAATAATCGTATTATTCGGATAAAGAAAATTCGCACGTGAGTATAGAAATAAATCATTATGGTATTGTTTTTTTTTGTTTTTCTTTTCTTAATCTTGTCGCATAATAATAATAATAATAATAATAATATTAATTTTAATCGACGTTATTAATAATAGTAGCTGTAATTATATGAAATATAAATTTTAATAATATTAATATTATATCTAACTATACTCGTACAATTCCGAAGTGGTAATCGTTGTGTTTAAAAAAACAAATATCGCTTATTATGCGATTATAGAAGAATTCTATCAATGTGTTTCGGTATTAAAATGTAGGATCAAGATTTATGTGGAATATATTTACAATGCAGTCTGGGGTGTATGATCACAATAAGGTTGTTTGTTTGTTTGTTCCGTAAACGTTGTACAATATACGTACAACGTATATATCGTGTAAACGTTGGTACAATAACGAGTATAAAATACTCCCATGGTAATACTTAAATAATAACGAGGTTTATGGGATTTTCATCTTCCAATAAATATTTATATATATTTTGTTTAAAAAAAAATTATATGCATTTGTATGTATATATATGTATGTATGTTTATAAAAAAGATATACTTTAAAGCGTTTTTCCCTGCGCAAAGTTAATGGACGAAGTATTTGCGTTTTTATGGGAACTATAGAAATTTTTCTTTTTATGTTTTTTAATCTCTTTCTTTTTTTTCTTTTTTTTTTTTTTTTGGTTATTATCCTACGTTGTGCGTATTTAAATACATTTTTTTTAGGAATCAAAAAATCGAAGATATTGACATTGTTTTATCATTCGTTGTTTTTGATATTATAATAAATAAATTAATATTAAATATTAGTTTATTATTCAAGTTTAAGTAATATTGAACGAGATTGATTATTCAGCAATGGCGAAACATTTTATACGTTGGCGGAGATTCGAACAATACATTTTTGCAGTCTTTTGTTTTATTTTTTAACATTAGAGAAAAAAAAACAAATCTCTCTTCTCGTGACCTATGTTCGATTATTATATTTTACCATTTGCGTTAAGTCCGTTCATATTTTATTGTTTATTCTTCTTATTATCTTTAACTTATTTCTACAAAATGTCTAGAAAAGTTTTTCAACGTGATTGATCTTTCTTAAGAAGAATAATTATTCTATCTCAATATTGGAAAAATTGAGTCGCAAGACGTATTCGTTAATTTCTTATTATCGTTTGTTCCTTTCTTTCTATTTTACGAAATCCGCAATAAATTACAATCTTAAACTCGTCAAATATAAACTGGATAACGGTTTTTTGGATCGTTGACGGGTTGTCATTGAGTTTCGTCTAATTGACGTAACGCTTTCTTGCTATTTTCCACAAACTCCTGTAATAGAAAATGAATATATATAAAATAATATTTGGTTGGTGGGAGAAAAACAATGTCGGATTTTCCCGTTGAATTGTGGCCAAAAATCTGACTTTTTTTTCCACCAATCCAATATATATGTATATTAATTAAAAAAAAATCAAATTTTACCATAAGTCCACGACTCATGAAATATGGTTTACTAATGCCGTCGTTTTTCGCGCAATCCTCGCAAAAACAGAGGAATATGGAATCAATGATCATCTGAAAGTATAATTTATAACCAAATATAAAAGAATTAAAAAATCAGTTTAGAAATGAGGTTTAATGCTTACTTCATAAATTGAAATGAAGCAATGTGATACGAGGAAGGCCAATAACCCTGCTAGAGCAATTGGGACCCAAGGATGTTGCAGTCCTTCTTTCTTCTATGCAAATAATATATGAGAAAAAGAATTCTTTAATAAAACAAAACTCATGCACTAACTACCACAAGGAAAATATATATATTTTTAAAATATAAATAATAATATCTACATAAAAAAGAAAATATATAAATAATTAATATAAATATAAATAATTTACCTGCATCAGACAAATACCAGCGATAACTGTCAATACAACAACCAATACTTTTCCCAAGAACAAAACGAAATCACCAACGCTGTTGATAGCTGCAACTCTTAAAATATTACTGGATAATGCTTGGAAAGCTTTCTTTCCACCGGTACAAAAATTGCATCCGTAAATAGCTGCAAAAGACAAAATTACGACGATTATGTTTTTAGAAAAATTCGAAATATAAAAATGAAACTTTAGTGTTAAAAGCGAAACAAAAACTTACCTGTTTCGATGTAAGCATTTCTTGTGAGAAATTTCAGAGCACATTCGAAACACCAAAGGCAACATTGACAACAACATAAAATTCCTTTAACGAAACAATTGTCGAATTTCTTCAAACGATTTTGAACGAATGATAACATAGCACGCGCTAAACGAACTATTCCAATAATCAATGCGCCAAATGCTATTGTACCTAAATGGTATCTTACGAGATAACCAAATCCTTTTGTAACAGTCAATGATAATTTCTTCTTATCCCTAAAATACAATTAAAAGATCTAATTAATATTTATTAAACATATCGTTTTAATATTATGAAAAGGTGCGAGGAAGGATAATTATTCACCTTGTGAAAAACCATTGAGCTACCGAAAGTGCAACGACCATGTGTTGACAACCGAGGAAAAATTCGCACAAGACGAAGAAAACGAAAAGATTATACCATCTTGCAGCCTGTGTAAATATTAAAATAATGTTATACATATTAATATATATTTAATATTATTTAATAAATATTTTTACATGTTTATAATATTATTAATTATATATTATTAGGTGTACAAATAAGTTTCTGCAAATGATTGATACAAAATCATTAATATATGAAGATTATGTTGTCGAAAGATGTCCAAACTTACGATATGACGTTTTACATCAGACAATTTTAACCATAATTTAATAATAAAGCCACATTTTCTTTAACGGCGGAAACTAATCTGTACACCTAATATATAATAATAATATTAAATACCCAGAAAAAAAAGATCCTTTTTCTTAAAGAATTTAGAATAATACTACTTACTATCATAAGACCATCCTTTCTGAAATGAATCCCTGTTCTATCTTTATAAACGATACCAGCACTTTCGATCCAGAGCATACAGTAAATCCAAACGAACATTGTTATGCCAATCAGCAAGTACGTCTGTTTAAATGATAATATTTTTTTTGTTCGATAATTAAAGTTAATTATAAATGGCTGAATATAAAAATTCATAGAAAGAATAAAAAAAATAATAAAAGAATTAAGTATGAATTAATATTTACATAAATTGGCTGAAGAAGAAGTGCAGGCATAGAATAAACTGCCTTTCCTGCTTCACGGAAGAGTTGCATCACCAATGCGATCCTTTTTCTCATTACTAAAACGATCAGTAACGTGATTACCTATAAGAAAATAAAATTTCAATATCGTTTTATCTTTTTTATTTTTTTACAATTTTTTATCATATAATTATAATAATAATAATATTAATATTAATAATAATACCGCAATGACTAACCGTAACGATAGTCATGATGATAGCATAAACGAAATACGCTTCTAAACTCGAATCTTCTTCGAAATTTTCCTTATCCACAACATCCTTAGAATCCAATTCTTTTTTTTCATTATACCAAGCCATCCTGAATAAAACGAAAAAAGAAAGGAAATAATTTTATAAATAAAAGCAACATTATAATAATAATAATAGAAATACGATTGGGATTTACCATAAGAATGTTGTACCACCGATACAAGCAAGTATAACACCAATCAAAACGATGTAAACTATCCATTGTACCATGTAACGAAAGGCTATCAGAATACCAAGCGAAATTGCTGAAAATGATTTGAACAATTAATGGAACAAGTGTTATACATGCGAGAATTGTATTGTGTTCGACGAAGATGACAGGAATGATATTAATGACAATCATGATTGATAGCTTGACGATGATAATGATGATAATAATGAACTATAACGACGATGACGGTGACGATGACGTTGATGTTGATGATGTCACTAACCAAGTGCAATTAAACACAGATACACCAGTTCTCTCCAAGCCACTCTGAGATCAGTTGATACTTCCTTAAATAATAACAAACATTAGATAATTAATATTAATGTTTCATTAAATGAAATAATATTAAGTTGGTGGAAAAAAAATGTCGGATTTTTGGCGACAATTCAAAGGGAAAACCCGACACTTTTTTTTTCAACAACCTAATATACATCCGATCTTATAATCAATCAAAAAAAAAAATTAACTATACTTACTCTATAAAAATTCTCTAATCCAAGACTTTTAATAATAGACGTGACCGTGTCTGTTACTTTTTTGGGTATGCAACGATTTAAAAATAATATTCTGCAAGATAAATTATTCATTTTCTTTTTTTTGATACAGTTGTTCTATATTATGTTTTTTATACAAATTTCATACACAATTAACAAACAAGAACAATTGTTAGAAATAATTTTACATACTGATGTTCAGGATCGTTGCATTTTGTTACGCAATTTCGTGTTCTCGTACCATTCGCATGAATATTCATCTGAAGGTATCTAGGATAATTAAACAAATGGTTTATATTAAAATGGATCTGTTAATAACGATTATGTTATGTTAATTGTCAATTAATTTAATTGATTCAACTTACGGCAAATGTGTGAAATCGGCACCCTTGCAACTAAATTTTGGATTTGTTTCTTTCGGAGTGATACGACCGCAAACGTTCCCGCAATTATCGTATCCGTATACTATGCGATATATGTCACCATAGTTCACGGAATTTGTTATCATAAATGCCTTTTTTTGTATTGTTTTTTGAGAACGGAAATCGTAATTAAAATATAATCAAATTAAAACGTGTGTGCATATGTGTGTGTGTGTGTGTGTGGGTTCTGTGATTAGTATGTGTAGACAAAATTATACTTACGAAACCTCCGAGTAATGCTATTAGAATAATTAGAGTAATCAAATCGGTACAGGATCGATTGGTTACGAATATTTTGTCTGATCTCCTAGCTGCCATTTCTTCATTCTCCGGAGTCTGGAAATATGAAATTGAAAATATGTCAATGAAAGAATATGTAAAAAAAAAAACAAGTAATAGATTCAAAATAGAAGATAGAGAGTTAAAATTTGATAAGACTATCGAATTTTTATTTATCACGAACGATGAACGAAAAGGAGGCTAATTAATTTCAAATCTGGCTGGTCTATGAATGAACTTAATTATTTGTTCAGTAAGAGTATTAAATAAATTTATTTAACAATGTTTAACGTTTATACGATCACGGAAAATAGTATTCGTAATTAGGAATCATGTTAAAAATAATGCTGTAACAAATTTTTCAAGTATGAGATTCGTTTAAGTGCTTTCTTTACAGTTTTTTGAGTAGGGTCTTCAGTGTACAGCTTTTTAACAAAGTTACCAGGACGATTATTTATTTTTTATTTGTAATTTCATTTTATTTTATTTTATTTTATTTTATTTTATTTTATGTGCTAAATATGGATCTAATAAAAAAAAAATATTTAATCCTCTTTTTTTCTTTTTAATATTTAGAAAAATATCTAAGCAGATTTGAAAATTTGATTTAATTCTTCGAATCCTGTTATATCGTTGGTTACAAGAAATCCTTTATATTAAGAAAAAAAAAACTTTCTTCTCTAGATTTAATTTATAATGACTTTTTATAGAAAGCTAAAACAAATGTATTATATTTGATTATCAAGACAATTTTCTAATACAATTTTCGTTAGAATTCTATTTTCCTTTTGTTGATGGGGGATAAGGTCGAATGCCTAAAAAAGAGGAAGATAACAGTCTGGTCACGTTTATGAATCGACATTGAGAAACGGTTTTAAGAAAAGGAATCTCGTGTTGGTAATATATTTTACTTTTCATTTCCGTTCTGGCAACTTTCACGTAGATAGAATGAAATGGTATTCTTACGATAGCATGGTGTTGGTCAGCTGATAGTAATCCAGTTAAACTAATGAAATGACTTAATTAAATTTTCTCATTAGCCGGTGGTATACGAATTATACACATACATGTATATGTACGTGTAAGTATCTAACGGATTATTCATTTAGTTTATTACATGATACTATCAACCTTATTTATCAATGTTACTAACGTGTAACTAATATTAAAAATGCTTCTTCACGTGCACATTATTTGCTGATAACATTTGCCAAGAAATAAACCATTAAAATAGTTTAATCGACTTATTCAATACTTTTTATTATACAGCAGAATAATCGATCAGTTTTCTCGTGAAACTCGTACACGCGGTTTCTATTCATCAGATTTTTTTTTTGTTAATAATGAAACTACAATATTCTTCTATTTTTCTAAATATTTCGAACGATGTGTGTGTGTGTGTGTGTGTGTGTGTGTGTGTGTAATTGTATATTCAAGTGTTGGCATTGATTTGGAACCTATTAGAATGAATGATCTATGTAAATTATATTCTTTTATACTCACTGTAGGGTCTACCTTCGAGGAGACCTCGTCCGAACATCCGCAACAACAACCCATCTGCAAGGATTTAATCGAAGCAGCAGTTTCCAGTACTCTTCCTCGTTGTTGATTATTACTTTCCTCGGTACCTTAAAATTCAGTTACAAGAAATAAACAATTTTTAATATAACAAATAATACGATGAAAAATTCACTTAAAAATTCAGAAACGAGAAAAAAAAAACTATTTTTATATTGGGTTGGTGGTAAAAAAATGTCGGATTTTCCTATTGAAAATCGTTGCTGAAAGTTCGTCATTATTTTTCCACCAACCCAATATAATAAATAATACAATGAAATTCACATATTACGATCTCATTTCAGAATACGTAATTGTTAATAAAAATAACCAGTTAATAGCCATTAAGCAAATAATACAAAATTCATAATATTTTATTTGAAATTATTCAAAACCATTATAACACGGTGTACGATTGATAATTTTATCTCATAAATCGTAGAATTAATAATATATTACTTACAGGATATTACAAAAATTGATTTACCGAGATAAATAAAACAAAAAAGCAAAAAATAATCAATATTCTTCTATTAATAGAATTAAAATATATTTTGTATTTCATTTGAAATAATAAACTTTCAGTTATAGTGTTGTTAAAGAAATATCGACCTACCCTTGACTAAACTCTTATGCTATTTAAATACATGTCAAAAAAAAAAAAAATAATATTGTTCAGTTGGGTAAAGCAACCTTAAGATTACCTTGCTTTTATGTTACCTTTCTTATGAACAATTATTATGAAATAACGTATACAGTATATTATTTATTGAAAATATTTAATAACATCTTATTTTTATATTTAGTACGAATTCCTAGCATCCACTTGTGTGAAAGATAAACGATATATTTCAATGAAAAGAAAATTTCAAAGAATTATTATCAAATTGTTATTATTTAATAAGAACAAAAGGTAAAAGAAAAAAAGTATTCTTATCGTATTGTTTTTATGTGTAATTATCACAATTGTTACCAATATAATCGAAGATTGATTATAACAGAGAGAATGATTATTTTAAACTGATCTTATATAAAGATCCAATTGATTATGATAACATTGATTATGATAACTTTATTATCAGTGATTAAAATAATCGAATCCCTCATTGTACCATTTTAAAGCTTTTAATAGCATATTCATTTATTTTCATTTAACTTTATCTAAATTTAGGGTTACATATATTTACTAATTTACACCAATAATGTATTTATGGTTCTTAAATCTTATTCATATTGTCATTTTCTAAATGATATTTTTAGTTATTAATATTTATTTTCATCTCAAAAACAATATGTTCAAAATTAACAAATTCAAATGTTTATCTCGAAAAACAAAACGTGACATTATTTAAAGAGACTTTTTAAACAAGAATTATCTGATTTTAACAAGAAAATATTTTTACGATATTTGTCTTTTTTTATTATTGAAGGATTTCAAGATCATTTCGAAGTTAATTTGTTTTTTTTCTTTTTTTCTTTAAACAAAAACCTACATTTTCTATAACGTCAAAATATTTTCCACGTAAAAACAGCGAGGGAACTCTTATCTGAAAGATTTTTTTTTCTTTTCATCTCGAGAACACGAGAAAAAAATATTGGGTTACGGAGAGTTGTAAAAAAACAAAATTACGTATTGTTTAAGTTACTAACTAACATAAGTTTGAAAGTTTAAAAAACAAATTTTATATACATTTTTTCTCTATTGTCCATTGTTTTCTTTTACCATCCATCCTGATTTCGAGATTACGCGTAGGGAAAATGATACCATCGTTGGTTTAATATTTTCACATTTTTTTTTAAATCCTCTAACATCACTTTTACTCTACGTAGATACGTACACATGTGATATATATGTTAGCTTTGGAGAAAAATTTGCGGACTAGCGTTCAAAAAAAACAATAGGAAAGTTATCGAGCGACACGTATGAAAGTGGGTTATTGGTTCAGCAGATAAGAATGCTTTCCTACCTATATATGTAGGAATAGGTTGCAGTATAAAAAGGACACTACCATAAAAAAAAAAAATTCCAACAACGGTCGAGTCACATTTGCAATTTCTTTTTTTTTATTTCTCTCTCAACGATACAATTTGATCGATCGGCAAAACCCAGAAGAAAAAAAGAAAAAAAGAAAAAAAGAAAAGATTTGTTTCGAGATTAATGCTACTACTGCATAAAACTTGTACCAACTAAGGGATACTTGGACCAAAAAAAAATCTTTAAATTAATGTTGAGGAGTGGGGAAGGTAATGGGAGGGATTTTCATTCGAGGGTACATCGGAGGAACAATAGTTTTGCGGCTACTTTTCGACCGAACGCATCGAAAAGTTGCAGTATTGATACCGAAATACGGACGACTGCTGCTGTTTCTAGGAAATAGGTAAAAAAAAAAATAGACAAAGAAAGAGAGAAAGAGAGGGAGAGAGAAAGGATTAGAAAGACAGGAAGAGAGATTTCCGATGATGATATTTCTGTAACATGTGACACAGTGAAGTTTATCGATCGATTTCCACGTAATTGCAGTTTATCGCGGTTATCTTTGTTGTTTCAACAGGGCCCCAATGAAAATTTATCAATGAAATTTTTCACCTATTCTATATATATATATATATTTTCCAATAGAGTTTTCTTTTTTAAATATAAACTTTATTTCGTAAGAACAATTTAATTATTTTAAAAGAGAGAGAGAGAGAGTTTTGTGACGCGGTAAGAACGTCGCACGGAACTTGATGCACTTACTGAGCACATGTAACTCGCGTACTAATTATATTTGAACTCGTACATCAAAGAATTTCTTGGGATTTATTATGACTCACCGTTGTTCCTGATCGCCATGGTCGTTTAGATAAATAAGAAATAGAAAAAGAAGAAATATTCGATGAAATATTTTAATCGATAATCCAATAAACGAACAAAATTATTTCTCCATCACACTGATATCATTTATCAGAAACAACAACGACTTATTTCCAAAACTTTTTTCAATTAACAAGTTAAAGAATGGTGTCCAAAAAATAGATGTTCTTCTAAGGATGACGATGATCCTTCAACACACACATACACACGATTTATGTAGCTCTGACAACAAAGCTTATTTTAGTTTATCTCTGCGGATTTACACCAACGGTGTGTTGCGAGTTGAGCCCCGATGGAAATAATAACGCGATAGCTCTCTTGTATCTATCTATGATACATATGTTTATATATATGTAACGTTTGAGAAAACTTATATGCGATAAGAAAACCGATCAGATCGGTTTCTTGATCACACATATATATATATAAACTTTACACAATGTTGTAAACATTTATCGATAAACGTCAAATATAAGTGGATTACAGAAATTAGATTTCTTGGAATAATTTAGAATGGTTTAGAAGATATTTTGAAGAGTACTGTGCACGAGAAAACTGCATTCCCGTTCTATGAGTTGAACTGCACCTGGGGTGCCTGTACATCCAGGTTAAGCACGGTCGCCATCAGGAATCGGTTCTCTCCCCACCTTTTTTTTTCTCTTTCTTTCCGTCCCTTTTTTTTTCGATCTCTTTTTATACCTGATACAAAGTAAACCTTTTTCTATCGTAGGAGGGAAGGGAAGCTTTTAAAACGAAAGTTAGAAACGGGGGAGAATCATCCCATTTGCTAAATGGCTTTAACAAACATTTCGTTTCAAATAAAAAATTGTGAAGAACGTTTTGGATCGACTTAACAGGGAATATGATGAAACACAACACTCAGAAGGATATAATTAATTAATTCGTTTGATTGTAACAGAAGAACATGGGAAGCATTGATGCAATTTAAAAAGAAATGCATTTTATCGTTGGAACAAGTGCTCTTTGATTAATCAATATTCATATCTATTCGTTAACATTAAAACAAAAAAACCTGGAGTAATTTTTTATTATATATATATATACATATATACATATATTGATCGATTGGCAAAACCCAACAAAGAAAAATATTTATTTAGGAATTAATACTACTACTGATAAGAGTATCATCCTCTCGTTGGACTCCTAATTAAAAACTTTTATTATCATCATCGTTATTATTATTATTATTTTTTATTCTCCCTTGGGGGTCGGGTTTCGCCGATAACTGGGCGGGTTTTATGGCCAAGCCCAGTTCGACTTTTATTTTTCGTTATTTAGGAAGGTTCTTACGATGTTATTATTATTATTATTATTATTATTATTATTATTTAAAAACATAATTCGAGTTCTTGTTATTACCGGATAAATGAAACGATGATAATAAAATGGAGTAAAAATGGAAAGCAGGGATATGAATGGAAGAATAAAATTAAAAAAAAAAAGAAATATATATGAAATATGAAATAAGAAAATTGTGTGCGATTGAACGATTCCATAATCACAGAGAATTATACCGGTCTCGTAATCAGATTGCGTAACGTTTCCTTTTTTTCTATTTTCTCTCTCTTTCTCTCTTGCATTGTCATTGAAAAGAAACAACAAACCATCGAGTAAATTGTGTAGGTAGTGAAACCACTTCGTTGGTAGGAGTGAAAATAATTAATGTTTTTGAACAAAGGATGATCATTGTAAGATTCAACTACTCGGATTTTTTTTTCCTTATCTTTTAAGTGGTCGTACGAAAGTGCACGTACGTATGTAATCTAATGTGTATGGATTATACACGAGGATGAATTATTTTCAAGGAATAACTCGGCAAAAGGCGTGCCACCGACAACCTGTCGCTCTCTTCTCGTTCCAGTAGAGGTTCTCAACATTACCCTTGGAACAGGATTAGGAAAACTGCTATGCACGTAAAAATTCATTTGGCATGTATATCAATTGGACGAGAAAAAAAAATCATAATCTTACGATAACTTTCAATCGAGATTCAAAAAACAGTAATTTGAATAAAAATAGATCGAAGCAGAGTTTCTCAACTATTCAGTAAGATCATCAAGATAAGAATGTTATTAGCGAGAAAACAAAACGAGAACTTACTCTCATAGATTGAAAAGGATAAACTAAATTTATCTTAACTAACGGTCAAATCGAAATATAAACATTAAACTAAGTCTCTAAAATAAGATTTTACTTTTATACGACTGATGATAGCGAGACTGGAGTTTGCGTTTAACGTCAGTCACGCATTTTCTCTGATTAATCTGAAAACCCAGACTACCGACTACGACTGACTATCCTCTGTTCTTTCCAATTTCCCCTCCTACTCCAATAAACCACAAAACACGGACTTTACTCTTTGCGAACTCTCGTTTGAGAAAGGCCTGTCACCAGACGAGTGAGTGAATAGTTTGCACCGAATACCAGTCATCGGTTTAAACAATTCTACAAGAGATTCCTCTTTGGTAAACGTCAAATAAATTGAACTCGTAAAAAACGTAAGAAACGTTTTAATACGATCGAAAAATCCACTACAGTCGAGAACGTACTTTTGTATAAAAAAACAACATTCGATACCCCCATCCCTCTCAACTTGAACTTATCTCATTATCTCCTAGGAATGATTGTATAAGGTTGCGTAACTCAAATATTAGTTTTCTTAATCTTACGACGTAAAGAAGTATTAGATCGTAAGATCGATCATGATTGTAAAGTAAATAAGAGTACTTACGGTTCTTTTTTAATCTCAAAATATCGTATCTCCCGCGTAAAACGGCGCCATTGTTAATTTAATGATGTTTCTATGATCACGTGACCAGTTAAGTATTTTACTCGAACGCACATTGGCAAACGCTTCGACACACGGGTTTTTAACGTTGCTTAAAATAATATTTGAAAAATAATGTTGTATTGTCTAGAGAAACTATCGTAAACTTTTCACATATTGGGATATTATGTATGAACTTGATACGCAAAATGGGAACAGTCACGTTTCAGTCGAGTACGCTCGGTATACTAACCACGAAAGAGTATTATAACATACCTACAAGCTGGAGAACGATGCCACTCTCTTTCCCACTCTTTCTTCCCGATGTTTTGTTCTCTTTCTTCCTACATGATGACACATGCACGCTTGCTTGCTTTTATATACCAAGTTTCATGATTCCTTTTCTTAATACTTCTTCTCTTTCTTCTCTTTAACTTGGATCTTACTCTCTTACTTGGTAATCTACTTCTAACCATACGCATGATTATACTCTTCATAGTCAGTAAGATGTAGAGCTGATTATTCAAGGTTTCATCTTACACATGTATATGGATATGTACTACTTACTTATGTTAGTTACATATGGAACAGATATTATATCTGTATATACATTTATATATATATATATATATATCAGTACGCTTTGAAGATAGTCATTTGACATTGCTCGGGTTTTCATTAACGGATGTCCGACAATCTAATTACTTCGATTTGCAAATCTGTTTATTATTATTCGTTTAGTAACTACAGATATACTTATCTATGATCTCGTTCTAGATTTTTATTTTATAATATATCTATTTCAATATATTATTTATTTATTTATTTTTTGTTTTTTTAGTAATTCAATTCTCATTAATATATTACCAATCACTTTATATAATGAAATTGGTAGGTAAAATTAGCTCGTATAGGGAATAACATTTATTTTTCACAAAGACGATATATGTATATACACATCTACGTATGTTAGTTTAAGTAGACTCCTCCTCCATCGCGGTTTACCCATTCGCGTGCAACCATGCTAACTTAAACGGTATATATTCCTAAACGAACACAACACGTTTATATTTTTAACAGACAAAGCGTGGTTCATCGACCGAACATTAAACACGCTTTTATCTATTAACCATACCGATCCTAGTGTCATGCGTGACTTAACCTAACGATCGGTATCGATACGAATCTTTTATTTCGATATTACTGCTAGCATCAGATCTATCGTTCGATCTAAAATGTATAGAAATATATAAATTTTAATTTTTACCCTTTCTTCGATCTTATAAAATATCATAACAATCAATTAAATCAATCGATAATTTTTATTCAAAATGGCCGCACATTTTATTTGATCCGATCGAAACTTTTGAGGTTAGTTGTACAAAAGAAAAGAAAAGAGTTATCAATTCGTTGTTATTGGTTTTATCGAAATATCTGAGGAATAAAAGATTTATTCGATCTTTTATTACTTTGTTTTTTAATAATCTTTTCTGCGAAAATCGAGAAAACTTTCTTCAAATTTAAAAAGTAATATCTATTGGTAATTGTAATTATATCCAAAATGGCCGATATATTCGATCCGATCGGAACTTTTGAGGTAAGTTTTACAAAGAAACGAAAAATTTATCAATTTATTGTTATCGATTTTATCGAAATATCCGAGGAATGAATAATAAGATTTATTCAATCTTTTTTTTTATTTTTAACAATCTTTCATATTGTTTTTTTTTCAGCGAAAATCAAGAAAACTAGACGATAATCTTTCTTTATTTTCTCGTAGCTTTTCATTGCAGTTACATACATACTGTAACCATGTGAAATCGGTATTTGAAAGATGGCTCGTAGCCAAAGTTAGCTAGTCGAAAATTAGAACATTGAAACACGTATTTAAATATACATATATATGTTGACATATTTTGGACTTTAAAAATTTTTTTACAAACTTCTTTAGAAGTCTACGTCAGCGTAGATCCAATTCTCATGATTTATCGTCTCGAAAAAAAAAATAATTCTACTTAAATATCGATTTATTCTTTTTTTTTCTTTTTTGAATATCCAAATGAAGAATGAAATAGAGTGCATAATTATAAAATATTCATAAACATGTAACATGCGACGACACAACAGGAAAAGTACATTTATCGATTTGGTTTGTTCACGAGTCCCATGTCTCGTACCGTTTTACGATAAACATCTTAATTGTAACACGATTCCGTAACATCATCGGTGTATCTCATTTTCTCGAGGAATTATACATCGTCGCTGATGTCGATCGTGATCGATAAAATGAACATATTCGAAGAAAACGATAACGTGTCTCTTCAACATGTGTACGTAAAATCGATTAATCAATATACCGATCATCGAATAAAATCATTTAGAACGAAATGATATAATTAAACAAGAGAGAGAGAGAGTGAGAGAGAGAGAGAGATAGAAAGAAATAAAACAGATCTTTACAACCCATCAGGTCAAGGTACGAGAAAAATCAAAAAAAGTAGGAACAAAGGAAAGTTATAAATCTCTTGCACGTTTTGCCACCTATCGACACAACATTGAAACTATTCTTTTAAAACCGTATTCCTTGGATGGTAAATATCGCATTTACGGTGTTGTTAATAATTTATCCATCGTGCAATAAAATACCCGCGGTTCAGAGAAAATGGAAACCATTGTTCAGGGGTTATACCAAGTTTTTAATAACGCGAAATAGTTGTCCTATTTTTATTCGTTACCAAGAAAAAAAAAAACAAAAAGGGAAAACAAAAATTACAATAGACGTTCGTAATCGTTATTTATTTTTGAGTTAGACGTATAACAAAGAAGAAAATAGTATAATTTAACAATAAATAGACTTCCATTCACACTTACTGTTCATTGAAATCATCTCCATCGTTGGATTCGGGCAACCTCCCAAGGTTTTCTCTCTTTCTTCCTTTACTTTTATCTTTCTCTCTCAAGGATAAAAGTAGAAGAAGATATCAGTCACTTTCCATTTTTATAGACATTTCTTTCCCAAATAATACTATTATTTCTGATAAATAAATAACCAAAAAGAGAAAACGATGAAGAAATGGAAGAAATGAAAGAAGAAATAGAGAGAATTCGTTTTTTTAAAGTAGATTTAATCGATTTCGATTGTTAAATGAGGCTTAGAAAAATAATGAATGTGTAAAATTGTTACGAATAGGGATGCTGTGGATCGAAGAGAAAAGAAATACTCTCTACTCTAAAAACTGTTTAGGTTCCTAGCTGGACCGTCGTGAGAACATGCTCAAAGCTTTACGAAATGTATCTCTCTCCCTATACAGGCGCGGTTCCTTCCCTATGTTTTATATCGATCCGAAACCGGAGGATATACCTTTTACGTATTTTAAAAACGTAATACATTTCATTAAAGCTAACTAGGATCAACACGTTCTCATAACAATGTAACGAGAATTAATTAAACGGTGTTTGGATAATTCTTTGATATCAAAAAAGAAAGTATGAGAAAGGAAGAAAGAAAGTAAGAAAGAAATATGATTAATGAGATTAACGATTAATCTCATCGGTTTATAAAAAATATGTTTTTTCTGTGAGAGAAAAAGAAAAAAAGTTAATCGCTCTTTTGAAATTGGCGTAGATTTATGATTGATCTTTTTATATTTTGAAACAAATATAAAATATATAAAATATCAAATATAACAAATATTAGGCTGGTGGAGAAAAAATGTCGGATTTTCTCATTGAATTGTGGCCAAAACTTCGACATTCATTTTCCAGCAACCCAATAAAAAAATATAATACGTAAGAAGTAGAAAATTTTCAAGCAAAGTTATATTTCGACCTCGCATAATTCTCTATCTATTTCTCTATCTATCTATCTATCTATCTATCTATCTATCTATCTATCTCTCTCTGTCTCTATTTTTTAGCGGTCGAGACCTTGCTAGGAAAGAATTGAACCATTGCCAATGAATCTATAGCTAGGATAAACTGCGTCATCGGATGGATTCACACAGTCGGTCCTTACCGATTCTTACTGGAAATTTGCGGAGATAAACTGTATCTTACGTAAACCTAATCATTTCCTTAACTAAAACGGTTAAACTAAGAATATTTCGAACGTTGATACAAAGATTGGAAAGGAACCTGGTGGCGATACTTAAAAATCCCGCGTGGTTTGCACGCGAACGTATATTTGTGTCAGAAAGAAAGAAAGACAAACAAAGAGAGAGAGAGAGAGAGAGAGAGAGAGAGAAAATAAAGAAAAATAGACAAAGATAGAGACTAGTTTAGAGAGCTTACTTAAACAAAATCGAATGAAATTCTTATTGGTTAGGTTCGACACGAAACGAATAGCTACTGGAAGGATCTTCAGAATTTTTCATCTATATGTATTTGTTCTTCTTCCATCTCTCTCTCACTTTCTCTAACTCTTTTTATTATCCTCCTACTTTTCTCGTATCCAAGCAACACAACGGATGTGTGTAAATGCGCGCGCGCGAGCACATTTACTCGCTTTTGTACCTTGTGTTTCTATCTCATCATCGATCCATATTCCAAAACAGTGTTTAACGCAACGCAGACTCCCAAATGCCCGATTGGATCAAATCTCTCTCTGAAATTATTTTCACCCTGTTTCTCCCTTCTTCTTCTTCTTCTTCTTCTTTTGCTTCTCTTTCTTCTTCTACTACTACTTCTACTTCTACTTCTACTTCTTCTTCTTCTTCTTCTTCTTAACTTTCCTGAAGTTTGTTCTCTATTGTACTTTTTTGTTATCCTTTTTGGTCTATCTTCTTTGTATACGATTCAATCAGATTCTCTTTTAGATGCAAAGGTAACATATCAGGGATGAGGGGTTGCAGGGAGAGGGGGAAAAAAGGCTTGAGTGAGAGGTGGGTTTCTAACTTTTTCGATAATACTTTTCATAGATTTGCTAGATATTTCCTAAGAGGTACGAAAAATAGTATCTTTATAATGTAACTTTGAGAGATTGTTGAGATATTTTCTAGGTATGCGCTTGAAAAGATAATATGTATATATAATTTGTTTATATATTAGATCTTCCAATAAGTTTCTTCGTTATTTTTCAAGTATAATATAAAGTTCAGTTTTATAAATAAAAATTCAGTATAATGAAAATAATATTTTTCTGTGTGTGTTGTTGTATTTTATATTATTATTTTACATAACGTATATACGATTTTATTTTGATTATTTTGTTAATAATACTATGGTATTTAATATTAGTTAAATAATATATAAAAAATATTAAATATTAAGTACAAAATGTTAATTTAAAAAAAAAAAAGGGATGAAATTTATGGGACGACCTGATATAATATGTAAATTCTTTTTTAAAATATTTCTACGTTTTATATTTTTAATACGTTTCGAAATTTATTAATAATGTTAAGTATATCTGATTATATTGTAACGAATTGAAAATTGTATTATAAGTCGAATGAAAAGGATAAGTAATTAATTTAGTATTGAGTTAAATAATAAGTAATAGAATTAGTAGAAAATAATAAATAATCCTTCGATATAATTTAAATAAAACAAAGCGATCATTCGTATTTAGAGAATATACGAATGAAAAATAAATAACCTGTCATATTTGATACTTCGTCTGTGGTACGAAGAAATTTGATTTAATTTTGTTCTGGATCCGCAATTTGATCACCCCTGTTGTAGATAAATAGACCTAAGGGATATAAAATGTGAAGAAAAAAAATCAATGTCGAGAAGGATGTAAAAGGGAGACAAATTTTTCTCTACGTGTCGGAGTTATTTTTTTGTCAAAAGAAGACACATATAATATGTACGTATGCTAGGTACATACGCGATGATATATGGTAGAGGTTTTTTCTTTTTTTTTTTTTTCTTTTAATCGGAATAAAAAGAAATATGAAAGAAAACGATCACACTTTTTTTTTTTTTTTTGAAGAGTATTATATTAATTTATATTCAGTCGTTGCAATCACCTTATTAATCACGTTAATCATTTATTCAGTTTGTCTTTTTTTAAACGCATGTATGTGTTATGTGTGTGAGTATGCGCGTGTGTTTAGTACGTGTGATCAGGGCACACGGGTAGTTTCATCTTCTTCTTCATCTTCTTCTCTCCCCTTTAAACATCCATTTTACATATCCGCCTTTCATCATTTTCCTCATTCGTTCGTTCGTTTCATCATTTTTTTTTCCCCTAATTTCGCTGCAACTTTGTCGTTGAAAAAAATATATGCGTACGTTAGAACAAAGCCGACACATCATTTCCTCGTTTTCTATTTTCTATCTTTTTCTATTTCTCATATTTCTCTCTCTCTCTCTCTCTTTCTCTCTTTCGACAAAATTTGAATTATCTTCTCGTCCTCGGCTTTCCGTCGTCGAACCTCGAACATGCAATTAATAAATAGCGTCTGTATTATTTCTTTTTTCTTGTTTTCTTCCTTTTTTCCTGCCCCTTAATTTCCATTCTTCTTAACCGACACCTTTTTCGTTTTCTTCATTTTTATTATTTTTTAACGCGAACGTCTATGTAATTAATAATGATTAAAAATAATCTGGTCGAGATCGTTAAATCATTGCGATTATTTTAAAATTAGAATTACAATCTCTGAGATTTTTAGAAGATAGAATCTCGAATTGAACGATAACGTTCGGCTAATTTAAGAGGGTCACCTCGTGTGATGGGTTCAAAAAAATCGAATTTCTTTTTGCGTTAATTGATTCCTAAATATGTTTAGAATATGCTGGTAAAATGATTTTCCGAATATTCAAAGCTGTTGAAAATTTACAGCTGTTAGAAGAGAAGGTGTATATCGTAGTTTAAATCGTATTTGAATCTTTAAACCATTTCTTGTCTCCGTGATATCTCAAAAATGGTTTGACATATTGCTTCGAAAATATAGAACCGATCGGAATTTCCATATGATTCTACTTTCATTCTACGACTATACATATGCTAAATCTATAATTAAAATTTCGAAGCAAAATTATCGAACAAAAATCATTAAATTTTAAAATCAATTTTCAAAAGCCCATCAATTATTCAATAATTTTCTAATAATTTTAGATTCATTCTATCGTGACAGGTTAACAAATTAAAATCCTTGATTTCTTATTAAATTCGTTTGATTTTTTGATGTTATATAAGCCAATCAGACACTCAATAACCTTATTTTCAAAGATGGGTGTCTTCGGAGGTGGTACAACCAATGTTCTTACGGAGATTAATGGCAAAAAATTTTTTTACACGCTACTGAAATGTTAATAAATATATCATAAAAAGTTCAAAGAGAGTTCTACCTTTTTATTGGTCGTCGAAAAAAAATTCCTAAAAGACCTACCATCACACAAGGTGGCCCTCCCCTATAAATATTCTATGTCGCAAATATCGAACACGAAAAGCGTCAATTGTAACACAACAACAACAACCACAATAATAATAATAATAGTAACAATATAACTACTAATACTACTACTAATAATAATAATATAATAATATAATAATAATATAATAATATATTAATAATATATTAATAATCATAGTAATAATCATCATCATCATCATATATATATATACGTACGAGTACGTTAGGACGTTTATAATTAAAACTAAAATCGAAAGTTGATCCGTTTTGGAATGAATGGAGCACACTTTTCACAATGCGTCGTAACGTTGTTGTGCAAAATTCATGAAAAGCATATTTTGTTTTTTTCTTTTTGAACTTCCTCTTCCTCCTCTTCCTCCTCTTCTTTCTCTTCTTATCTCAATTTTTAATTATTTCTTTGTTCATAGTCATATTATCGTTTCGTTTATTATATCGACAAGCATTTTAGGAGAATATTTATATTTCGCTAAATTCGGTCACGGAAAAACACAAAAATATTTTTGTCGAACATCCGCTTCAGGTACAATCTTATACATATATATATGTATATATATATATATATATATATAATATATAGCCCCACATATACGCTGTTAATTAATTCATTTGAAATAACGTGCCTTAGGCGCAAATTCTCGCTTAACGGGCCGTACGCTTTATTAAATATTATCATTATTTATTTAATAATTTATTAATTTATTAATTTATTTAATTATTTTTTTATCTCTTTTTTTTCTTTCCTTCTCTCTCTCTCTCTCTCTTTTTTTCACATGACCTTTACTTTAATTTTATTCTATTAGTTTTTAACTTAAAGCACGCCCACGCGTTTTTAAACACATTCTTATTTATTTATTTATTTTTTTTTTGTCGAATTAAATATCATTCTCCTCTTATTTTTTTTATTTAAACCATCGATCACCACCATTTTTACTTTAGAGACTCATCATCCACATTTCGCATACTGTCGTGACAATAATCGTACGGAAAAAGAGTATCATTGTATTATACGTTAATGGTTGGTTGTCGCACGTGTGGTGGGTTGTTATATGTAATTGTTATGGTTTTTAGTATTAAATGTATATAATATTATGTATGTGTAATTGGTGTATAGAGTATGTTACATAACTATATATATACACACACACACACACATACACACACATATATATATATACAAAGTATATTATCGTTAATTATCGATATATATATATATATACACATATGTATATGTATATGTATATAAGTATATGCGTAATAGAGCCACGCTAATTAATAATAATTTCTTTTTTTTTTCAATAAGTTTCACATAGTCCCGTTTACTTTTTCTTCTTCTTTTTTTTTTCTTTTTCTTTTTCTTTTCGGCAGTTTTATAAAAGTACGAAAAAAAAACTATATCGATTTTCACATACGACCGCGGGCGTTATTAACGATCACGCAAAATTACAATCCTCCCCTCTCTCTTCAACCTCCCTCCTCCCCCTCCATCCCCTACTAATATATTATATTATAATTATATCGCGGAGACAATTAGTCGTCGTTTGGATCTCTCACCGAAAGGAAGCAAGTACGGAGTCTAATAAAATACATCGTTTTATTGTGTTTATTTATTTCTTTTTTTTTCATTTTTTTTTTCTTTCAACCTATCATATTTTCTTTCCTCTTCTTAAATTCTCCTACTTTTATAATTTTTTTCTTCTCCAACCCCTCGCACGTGACCATTTTCTTTTCGATTTTCTCTCGCACTTCTCGTATCGAGAATTCGACGAATGAAAAAGCCGCAGCACCATCAACATCCTCCTCCTCTTCCTCCTCCTCTTCCACCTCGTTTCTGGACGTTCGTCGATCTAATCAATTAGAAGAATTTTTTTTTTCCTTTTCTTTTTCACTATCACTCTCTTACTTGCCGAGGACGGCAATTTTATAATAACCATTTTGTTAATTTTTTCTCTTTTTTACTTAGGCCTCTCTCCAACGTGTGTGTTCGAAGATTTCGTTATACGGCGTTTTGAATTATTTTTCAATTTGCATTCTTTCTCTCTTCGTTAATGTCGTCTGTCGTTACTCGAAACATCGGAGAAATCGGAATTTCGGTTGCATCCCTTAATAACAATGTATCCTCCTAGTTTCTGCTATCCAAACACGTCGATTATTTCTTTTTCATTTATTTATTTATTTAATTATTTTATCTTTCTTCTTGTCTTTTGTATTTCTTTATATATATAAAGGGCTTCAAAAAGCGCGCGTTTAATATATCGTACAGTTAACGAATGGCAATTAGAATAAACACAAACAATTCCAAAAGTATTCGCAGCAAGCTCGAGGATGATCCGTCAAGTGTCGTTGCTGAAGAGCCGAGTACTGAAATCAAAAAACAAAAAAATAGGATAAAAATATACTACGATGTATATTTTATTTAGTTTACAAAAATAACAATATATATATATAGCATATGCATACAAGTAAACACAACGTGTATACTTTTGTATTATATATTGTGTATTATAATATATGTAATATAATAAAATAATATTATAATAATATGTGTTATATAATAAAATTGTGTAATATAATATATTGTGTATATATATTATACACAAGTATACAAGTTGTGTTTACATATATACATACATGGAGAAAGTTAACTGTAAAATAAAAATAAAATAAAAATGAGAAAAAAATGAGAGAGAGAGAGAGAGAGAGAGAGAGAGAGAGAGAGAGGAAAAATTGTATAATCTCGTCAACGATTTTTTAATAATATTTTTTTATTTTTTTTTTATGGCACTAAATATCGGCGTATCGGTTTATTTTGAAAAACTCGATGAAACCGGTCAGTTTTAATAAAATAGTACACTTAATACTTTTTCGAATGATTGTTATCTGTCGAGATCCTTAACTGAAAACAACTCATACAATTTTCAAAAGGTAGATTCTATTATTTATGTGTGTGTGTGTGTGTTTGATGGGTATGAAAAGAGAATGCATGAATATAAAAAGAGTATATGGGTGACCTCCAAGCGCGATAGAAGTGAAACTCGTATTATCGTGTGGAAAATAATCAATTGGTTCATATATATATATATATACGGTGAGTGTCCCTTAAAATTGTGCAGTTTATAGAGATTTTTCTCTTTTTGAAAATGATTGATATCGTGCGTGTGTGTGTTTAGGATGTAGACTATTTAGAAATAAATACCATTATGGTATATAGATTAATTATATATAATATATTTTTTTTAATGAGTTCAATTTGAAAGCTTTCGGTCGGTTCATCTTTTATTTTTCACTATTGTTTAAATATTTTTTTTTTGTATCAGAATCAGTTTAATATTCATTAAAGTAAAAATATTATACAAAATGACATATCTATTAATATAATTGGAATATTAATTAATTAAGATCTGATATTTTATTAGATGAAAATTTACAAATCAAAGTCATCACTAAGCCGAAACGTTAAAACCGATGTACTTTAGTTTAAACAATCCAAAATATAAATAAATTATACTAACGTATTAAAAATATCTTAAATAATCGTTAATTGATTGAAAAAAAAAGTCTATATTACAGTTAACTATCTGAAAATAAAAGTCAATGTTTTTAAATTCTTTCATTGATTTTTGTTTATACGATTTAACGGAACAATTATACTTAGGAAAGAAATGGGAATAATATAAATAGAAATTTCTCTTTAGCGAAACGTCGTGTTAACAACAATCAATAAATAAAAAAATGTAATCGACTTTCATGATGAGTTAGTCTAACGGTGTATTTCGAAAAAGGTGGTACATCGAACTAATATTCCGTACATTTTAAACTGCAATATACATTTACATCGATTAATTAATATTTAAGGTACATATATTCTAACATTTTCAAGGTGTATATCACATCCCCCTACTCATCCTTTCATGGATAAATGCATCTTGCAATAACTATCGATCGACATACCTCATACGTGCACACATACACACATACACACGACACTAACACTAAAACTTTCCATAATTTCATTTAACTGTCGATCGACTTTAAGTTTTATCTCATTCTCTCTCTCTCTTTCTCTTTCGTTCCACGTAGTTTCATAAAATTTTATCGTTTACCGGTCGCTTAAGAACTGTGTTTCACTTACAAAAATTTATACCTTTTATCGTATCGTGCTTATAATCATCATTTTGTTCTAGTCAAAAATTTTACTCGTTATCTGTTAAAAAGAAAACTCGTTTGTGAATCTAAATAAAAGAAAATAAAAGAAATATATATTGCTTATTCGTATCACGTTTGTAATCGTATGTTTTTTTTTTCACTCACACAGGTATAAAATCGTACGTAACGCGATACAAGTTAAAGATATATTCTGTTTAAGAATTTTATATGACGTAATAGATCTACTTTATCTAGTATTAATCTCTCGTTTGAAATTTATAAAGAACAAATAGAAAAGTTTCAATGTTTCATGTTCTTAAAACATTGCCCACCTCACCCTTCCCCCTTTCGTATCAGTTGTTTTATTGATTTACTCCATTCATAGGTACGTTTCTATATTTAAATACTTTACAAGAATAATAGATCGTGTCAAGGATAAACAAATAATAACACGAGAGTTTGATTATATCATAAAATACGTTATTTCGGAGACAAATTTTCATTACTATCGGTAATTATTCTAGAATTGACTATTACGGTAGTTCCCAAAATATACAACACCTTGGGTGCTAGGAATAAAAGGGTGTAATGAAGTATATTACGCGAATTTTGATTTGTACGTAGCTGAATTATATCGTCACTTGCTGTGATAAAATTCAAGTAAAAAAATCTACGAAAAAAAAAGTTAACGAGGATGACCGTGTGAAATTTAATTTCACGATTATTTGAAAATGTATCAACGAGCAACAGAACTCATTTATTTAATTATTACAATTAATTGTATTCGTTGAATAACATTCTTTTTTTTTTTTATTTAAAATAAGTTTCTACTTAACCTCTGTAAAAGTAATTATCGATTATTTCGCGAAGCGTACTCGTAAAAAATTTGACATAAGGGGAAAAACAATCTGAATTCGAGACAAGGTCGTTGAGAATGAAAAAAGTTTGAAAACCACTTCTCTTTAAAATATTAAACGAATTCTCCTAATCTTTTTTCAACTTAATAATAAGGAACAAGGGACGATAATTTGACTGATCCGCAAATACTCCCTAAATATAGTAAGCTTTAAATATAATTCTGACTTATCAATGTCAGAATATAAAATTGTGGGAGATATAAATGAATTAACCCCCATCAAGTTAGAGAAATATAATAAAGAAAGAGAGGAAGAGATTCACCTTTAACGCCAACTTGACCATCCGGTTTCCTTTGGCCGGTTTGAAAATTAGGAGGTGGTTGAAGATAATTGATACCAACTATAGTAGCCGCTGGTTCATAATGTATTACTCTTGGACGATCTTCCTCGGCGCTTATTTCCGTGCTCTGCCAATAAATGTCGTATATCGATGCGCTGCAACGTATTTTCAGCTTTCCGTTCATGAAGTGGTCGTGCGTCACAAGAAATTGAAGGCCGATCTGGGACACCTGCCATTCGGACTCGTTCGTGTCCAACGGGCTGTACGTTTTCACGTGGGTTGGCATTGGCTGTAAATTAGAAATGTAAAAGGGGGGGGAAAGAAAAAAGAAAGAAAGAATAATATTTCTTGATAAATGTTTGAAAATGATGAGGAATTATGAGGAAATGATGATAATGGAGATTTGATCGAATCCTAAAGGTGGAGGTCATGGAAGATGTTGAAGTAACAACACTGTGGGATGATTTTATCGGTACCTCAGTTGGAATTATACAAAATTGGCTAAGTTAAAGTAGACTAAGTCATGCGTTAGATTGCAAGAAAATTATCCTTATTTGAAGGATTAAGGATTTCATAAAATTTTATTAAAAATTATTTTTTTTTGTTTTATAAAAATATCAGTTTAAGTACCTATTTCTTTTATTAATTAGCTTCGAATATAAATAATATGTATTTCAATAACTATTATTGTATTATCTACTCTAAATTTAATAATGATTAGTATACTAAATTTAATTGACTATTTTAACATCTTCCACGATTGAATCGTCTGCCTTAGGGATCTGATCAAATCTTCATTTTCATCATTTCCCTGCAACATTTATGTATAGGAAATAAGAATAGAGAGAGGGGGGAGAGAGAGAGAGAGAGAGTATAAGGTTGATAAACAGGATCACATTTATTCGTAGTATTATCCTATCTTTAAAGCTTCTTCGAGTACGCTTTTGCCTATTACGTTCTATCGTAAATACTAAAACACAATGTGGTAGTAACAAAAGATTGCTATACCTTGTTATGAATTAAAGCTTTTCCTATTTTCTCTTAACACTTCTCTCAACCAACTATCCAATCTCTCTTTCTCTCTACCATCCACTTTGATGAAATCGCGAAAGAGCATTAAATTACCGTTTATAAGCTTTTTGATATTCCAATTAAACTTGATACCATGGTACACATAATAATACACGTATATGTATATTCGACAAATATAAACAAATTTCAATACGAGATAGAGATATAATGAATTGCTGGGATTATATTCCTACTTTCTCTCAATTGTCAATTTAAAACAAAAAAGCAATCAATATTTTTCCCCTTGTATTACGATATTTACGAATTATTACAAAGGCAAGTTAAAATATTTAAGAATAATATACAAAACTTTTCAATTCCGAGAGAAATTTTGCTTACGCACGCGAGATCATTTTATTAATTAAGTTAAAATACAATTTTAGAGTAAATATGTCTCGCGAGATATGATAAGATGATCTAAACGAACAAAGCTAATTGTTCAGATAAGAACTACGTTTAATCACTCAAAGATAATAAACAATGAACGACAATATCGTTAAAGATTATCCTTAAAAAAACATATTTAAATAGTTTCTACAATTTATGTTACAACATTTGACCTATATAACATTATTATCTTATTTTATTCTCGTAGAATAATACGTGAACGTATTTTTTCTTTTTACAGAAATAGATCCCTGATAAACTTGTAATATTAATTTAAAAGGGGAGAAAAAAGGAAATTCGTTATATTTTTCACGTTTAATTTCGAGATTTAAATATGTCAGCATTAAATTAAATATCAAAATAATTCTATTAAAATAATTAAATAAAAATAAAAACATTGTACCAATGTTAAAATATGTAATTAAAATAGTTTAAAGGACAAGTTATATTGTTGTTATACGTGTTAAACATGTTAGGCTCGAATAGAGATGATAGTTGTCCCGTACCTGTCGATCGTTGATGTACCAAGTGAGATTGGCCGCTGGTTTGCTACGTCCGGATGTGCAGTTCGAACGAAGTTTCTCGTCTATCCGGTATTTCCTCTTTAGTCCTTGTATCGAAGGCCTTTCAGAGGGTAATTCTACAAAGCAAACGAACCGACATCGGCTACATGTATATGTGTATATAGATAACGTACATATGTATAGGAACTATGCGAAGCACGTATTGAAACATATCCAGCTTTGACGGTAACCAAAGTCTTGAGACTCTAGCAACCCTAAACATACCATCTATCCATCACCCACCCACCCCATCAACTTATCTATCTATACATATATATATATATATATATATATATATTTTTTTTCTTCTATTTCTTTATCATACACGAAACTCACTCCCATGTGATTAAACTTTTTCGTGATTCAACGAAGAAAACCACCCACCACAATAGAGAGATATATATACACATGTATATACACATGTTCATATATACTTTGTTGTGTAGAGAAACCAAGTACTTGGGAAAAAGTTTATCTATTTTTTTTTCTTTTCTTTTTTCTCTCTCTCTCTCTCTCTTTTCCATACTCTACGTATATTGTTTCCTTATTTTTTCTTTCTTTTTTTCTATTTCTCTCGGTGGTTTTCCTCCTTTTCTTTTATTATTCGACGCATCGATGCGGAATATTTCGCAACAGCTATCAACGATATTGGATGCATCGTAGGAATCTCTCTTCCGATATTCTTTCTATCTTTTTCTTCTTTATTAAGAGTTAGAACTGTAGGGAGAGAGGGTTGGGGGATAGTGGGGTGAGATCGTTGGTATTGGCGTGGTGTGTATCTACTTACTTTAACTTACCCCACGCGTTCAACATTAAGCTCCTGAGTCAAATTGTTCGAGGGGTTGGGATGATGGGGGTAAAGGAGAAGAGGTTTGTTGGCTCGTTTAAACGCGGGATCGAAAGTTTTGCCGGTTTCTCGTAGTAGTAGTAGTAGTAGTAGGAAGAGGAAGCGGATTAAGATAAACTTTGCTCGGGTATTTATACTTACCGACGACATTCATAATGGCCGAAATCATGGCTGTGTGGAAGGATGGTTCATCCGCTGATACCTCGCAACTGTACAATCCTGCTGCGTCCAATTCGAGATTGGTCAACGTTACCTGCGTCGCGTTGCTTTCCGATTTCTGTTAAATAACAAACAAAAGATAAAGTTATTTTTTTTTTTTTTAATCATGATATAAATACAAATGTAACTTTTCGATGGATTATTAATACAGAAAAAGAAAATACATATTATTAGAGGTAAAGATATAATACAGAAGGAAAGATTATAACAAACGTTAAAGATAATTTCTTCGAGCGTATTGAAAGACTACGAGATATAATATTATTATAATGAAATTTAAATAGAAAGATATAAAGAAAAAAAATGACGATTTAAATGGCACGCGTGTTTCTTTCTGTTTCCTAATTACAGCTTAACTCTTTGATTTCTCTAAAGGCGGGAAATTGAAAGAAAGGAAATTGAAAAAAAAAGAAAAAAGGGGAAAATAACGTTTATCTCCGCAGACGACACATTTATCTACGTCAATTACACGCTTTAACGCGTACGACCAGGCCCCCTTTTATTACTTGGAGAACTTTAAACGGCTTTTCTAATAGCGCTCGTTTCAACCCTTTTTCCTCCCCCTCCCCCTCCCCTCCCCCTCCTCCTCCTCATACTTTTCTTTCATCGTCGAATTAAATTAATACGAACCTTTGAAATCATCTTAAAGTTCTCAATCTTTGGCCCTTTTTAAAAAAAACTTCGATCCACCGATCTGGGTAGTTTTTCTTTTACAACTTTTCTTACTCTCTCTCTTTCCTCCTTTCTTCTTTTTTCTTTTTTCTTTCTATCTTTTCGTGTTCCGTTACATTAATTACCTTTCCTAAGTCGGGTCTACTCATTAATTTATCTCGCACGAATATCTCTGAAGCAGACCTTCCCTTTCACTCTATCTATCTTTCTTTCTTTCTTTCTTCCTTTCTTTCTTCCACCCACAAAAACACATACATACACGCGCGAGTCATTGAACAGAAGAGAAGCTTTTGTACGAAAAGTCGCAGACTCGGTTCAGAGCTTATTTTTTCAAGCGCTTCCGAAGCACGAGCGTGTCATTAAAGTCAAGAGATTGTGGCCTAGCACGGGGTGGGAAGCTCGGTGGGGTGCAGAGGAGGAGAAGTGGGGATAAGGCTCAGGGTGAAAACGTTGCTACGAAAGTACGGGGAATATTAAATAGCGTTTTCATCGATTTTCTCTGCTTAAAACGTGACTTTAAAGAGGGAACGATTAGACAGAAGTAGAGAGACTGTGTGCAAGCAAGAAAGAAAGAGAGAGAGAGAGAGAGAGAGAGAGAGAGAGAGAGAAAGATATATATCAACCGATGAAGTTAAGTGTACGACAGTAATCTGCATAAAATATTTTCCTAACAAGTTTCGGACAGGTGCTTTAAGAACGGAGTACTCCCTTGACGCCCTTTAAACCCTCTTGTCAAAGTGGAAAAATCTTTCGAGATCACCGAGAAAAACATCGAAAGAATTTTTAACGACGTTAGAAAATACCGCGAGACTTAATCTCTGGACTGAATGTGGGTTTTTTATTGTTTTTTTTTTTATATCTAATTTCTTCTATTCTTCTTCCCTTCACTTATTTCCATATTAGCGAATAATAATAATTTTAGATAATAAAATAAAATAGAATAAAATAAAATAAAAATTGAAAATAAATAAACTCGTTGGTGCAGAAACAATCCCATTCCTAAATCGTAGTGATATAATAAATATTGAAAAATACGCGTAGTTTATTAAAAAGAAAAAAATATATTTATATAAAAAAAGGAAAAGATCGTTAACACGAAATCCGAAAGTTAACCAATTTGTATTCGATGTACAATATAGTCTGTATATGTATGTTATATATGTACATGTATGTATATACGTATATATGTATATATGTAGGTATGTAGGTATGTATAGGTATGTGTATAAATTTAATCTGGCGTTTACGTTTAATAATATTCCCCGAGGATTGAATCGATCCAGAACCAAGCAACGCGTTCCTATCAAACTCGAAGTAAAGAATTACTTATTTACTTACCGTATTGTACGGGTTTTCTTTCCTCGTGTTCTATCTCTTACTCTATTGCGAATATATAATATATATTGATTAGGGTTTATATATGCGATAAAAGAAAAACAAATTTGGACCATCGAAAAATCCGATTTTATTTTCCGGATTCAACGAAAGCTGAATTTTGAGTCCTCTTTTTTTTTTACGAAAATAAAACAAGATTTAAAATTCTAATAACAGGGGAGAAGGGGAATATATTATTTATACATATTTAAAAATTGTTCGATATATTTAATATTTATGAAATAACGATAGTAATAATATATAAATAAATAAATAAATAAATAAAATAAAATAAAATAAATCCACTCCCGAGTGATATTGAATAAAGAAAATTAAATACACCGAACGGGAAATAAACTAAAATCTTTTTGCGTAAAGGATATTTCGGTTTATTTAATATTCACGAAATTTCACAAAAATGTATATAATAATATATACTATTGTAAAATCAAATATACTTCGTAGAAAATTCGTATGTAAGAAAAATATATGTAAAAATATATAAAAGAAAAACAAAAAATAGAAAAAATTCAAATATATTACACGCAAACCTTTACAAAATATGAATTATAATTTAATTTCACTACAATATTTCTTTGCCGGAGGTGATTTCAAGCCAAAAACACGTTAACGTTTTTAATTATAAAATTAATTAATTTTTACGTATCAATTAGTATAGTACCTTAAATCGATTATAAATAGAATTTTTTTTTCAATTGGTTACGAAATTCTAAACGAGAGGAAAAAAAATATAATTGAAATTGTAAAATAATATTAGTACCTTTTCAAGACACATATATAGTTCAGGTATTTTTTTTCTTCTTCTTTTTTTTTTTAAATAATTCTGCAGCTACATACACGTGGGTACATCTAATGATATATAACAATTAAAAGTAAATTAAAATAATGAAAATTCGTATAAAATCTGACTAATAAATTAGTTTTACTAAAATCAACTTATACGTCCCGGCGATGATTTTAACTCAATTTGTTAATGCATTTAATTAAAGAAAAAAAAAATGAATTAAATTTTACATACTAATTCCATTATCCTTATATCGATTATACGCGAATTTTAAAAATTGGTTTTAAAATTTTTATAAAAACAAAAGAACAAATATATAAAACGTTAAAAAAAAATTAATATTTATACTTTTAAATACAAAATAATTCAATTTTATCGAACGTTTATGGAACTAAATATCGATCGACACGGAAAACGACTTTTCTTAGATGTAACAGTTTTACGTTTATTCGTGGTACGTGTGATATCCTTTATGGGACACCAAGTTACGTGAAATACACGAAAATACGCGAATTATAATTTTGCTAAAAGTATTACGGGAGTTGCATCGAAGCAGAAAAAAAAAACAAAAAAAATACTGATTTTAAACGTTACGTTAAATGTCATTTAGTTGTTCGATTAAATTCAATGATGTAATTTAAACAAAATCTCTTTTCAGTGGCAAAATGGAAAGAGAAAACAAGAGAAGAATAACATGGTGGGTAGAGACATGAGTGAAGAATGTAGGAGGGTTGGGTAGGGGGGTATCGAGAGAGGGGTGAAGGGTGAAGAAAAAGGAGTAGATTAAATGCACGCGATCAAAGTTATCAGTTATTTGGGCAGGGTAGTTGGATAGATCTTTTGTTATCAGCTCGATAACGCACCGAACAATTTCGGGCAAATTGTTCTCGTGCATTGATACGTGAGCCCCATACGACGAGGGGTTTACAAAATACATTCGTTGTAATCGTGTCTAACGAAAAGTGGATCAGTAGTCTGTACTTTAGAGAAAATATTTCCTGGTTTGAACAATATAAGGGAGGAGAAGGATGAGCGAGAGAGAAGGATATATCATACACAAGGAAAATTTTCTTCTTCTTACTTTTACAGGTTTGATATTATTAATTTTTTTTTATTTCTCTTCCTTTCTTTTTATTCCTTCGTGAAATACGTTAAAATCTATTCGAAACAATGACGTGAGATTACTTAATGATTCAAAGGGACGTGTACTCTTTTTTTGTCTCGCTAACGGTAACTTAATATTTTCCTTCTTCATCCTAACGACAAAAGCGATTACAAAAGAGTATTTTCTCTCTCTCTCTCTCTCTATCTCTCTCTATCTCTCTCTATCTTTCTTGTTGGTATAATATTATAGTTACAGGATGATGAGATAGAAATGAAATCGATCCTCTTTCGTCACTGAATAGTGACGATAACGAAAAAAAAAGAAATATAAAGAAGTAAAATAGAAGTATAAAAATATAATAGAAGTAAAATCCTCCTTCTCAGAAGGAGGAATAATTCGCGACAAAAATATATATATAATAATTTAATTTCATAATAAAATTTATATAATAATATTTATATAATATTAGGTTGTCAAGTATAAAGTGAAGCAAAAAATGCACAATTAAATTGGGAATTTGCTCCATTTCATACTTGACAGCTTAATATAACATTGATATATACCATATATATAATTATAAAACGCTACGGATTAATTCCAACACCTATACATTTAACACTTATGTGATGTGTATATGTGTGTATGTGTTTAGATTTCTACCAAAGATAATTTTATCGAAGATATTGTTATTCTTATTCGTGAGAAAAGAGCAATAGAAAAAATAAATAGAACGAAGAAGTAAGAAATATAAGAAGAAGTAAAGAAGTAAGCATATATTGCTTCATGAAACGGTTTCGTGGAAAAGGTTTCCCTTAGACTCGCGGTACCGTGGCATTAAACGAAGCTCTGGTGGTGAGAGAAGTTGCTAGAAGGGTTGGAAACGACAGAAGAATAAGACGAGAAAGAAAAAGAAGAGAAGAAAAAAAACAAATAATCAACTATCTCTCTCTCTCGTCGTTTATGGAAAAAGCTTCATCGGAAAAGTGTCGAGAGTAATTTTATAATACATTTCGCCGAGATAAGGGATATATTTTTACTTTCCTTTTTTTATTTTTTATCCTTTTCTATGTTTCTTTTCCTCCTCCTTCTTTTTCCACCTCTGTTAATAAACTCGTTTTCGAAGCGATCTTACACATACATAGACAGCTATGTAAAAAAATTATCCTTTCCCTTTTTATTGTCGATGTACTTTTTGTGTACTTTTATAGGATTCACTGTGAAAAGAGAAAAAAAAGAAAAAAAAATATTAAAGAACGTAGGTAAAGATCTGGGAAGACACGGAAAGACAAGTTCCCTTTTAAGAGTTCTGCAAAGTAGCCAAGATCGTTCGTACTATTAATTTGCATCATCCAGCAAGCAGAGAAAAAAGAACACTCTACTTATCCCGAAGTATTGTCAAAGAAAACTGACGTTGTTTTATATGGAAATTTGTATTGTAATGTGTGTGTGTGTACGTACGTACGTATATACGCGTATATTAAAAGTTAGTCCCGTGATGCGTGAAACGTTTCAAACTATATGTATATATATCGTATTTTCCAGATCTAAATTCATCGTTTTGAAACATTTTGATTGAAGATAAAAATGAAAAATGAAATAAAAAAGAAAAAACAAAAGAGAGAAAAGAGAACAAAAATGAGCAAAAATATAATTAATTGTGTATATTTTTGCATTAAACAACCGTACTCGTTTGTCCAATCGTTTTAATGTATGAACACATTTGAGTTTTGTATGTGTATGTGTGTTACTGGAACGATAAAGTTGAATAAAAATTGCAGGGTTTTCTCTATCCCTGGGGAAAGAAGGACGGGATAAGAATTGAAAAAAAAATGAGAGAGAGAAAGAGAAAAATAAAAAGAAAGAAGTGGAAAAAATAAAATTAATCGGTTTTTTTTTCGTTGACAAAAAAAAATATATATGTATATATATGTGTAGGTTTATGTATGTATATGTACACATATGTAATATATAAAACAACACAATCGAGGATATATCGCGTAAATCAAAAGTTCGCTTAAATCATTGGACCCTGTCGTGTAAAACTACCCTTGTAGACCAACCAACGATTCTCCTAAGGGCCATACTTTTTTTTTCTCCCTTTTTTCAAGGTCTTACGAAGAGAGAAGAGAAAGACCCCAAGAGAAGAAGAACAGTTGCCCTCACCAATTCGAAAACTTGTTCGCGAAATATCTCGATGCCATATTTTACTGAGAGTTCGATTATTGTTCTTCGTCCAACTTTCTCTCTCTCTCTCTCTCTCTCTTTCTTTCTTTCTTTCTAGGGCGATAAATCCTCCAGGAGGTATGCTCCTTCGGGATATACCTGCTTTACTCTTTTTTTTTCTTCTTTTTCTTCTCTTCATCTTCATCTTTTCTTTTTTTTTTCTACCGGAAAAGAACTGCTTCACGAGATTACGCGAGTAGGGTGAAGATGTAAAAAAAAAAAAAAAAGAAAAGAGTATAGATATGTAAGTAGGATTCGGTGTGAAGAGGTAACGATAGGAAGATAGGCTCTCTAACTATGATAACTATGAAAGCACATAAGCATATAGGGTGTGATATGTTACAAACTCACCTTTACCGTCAAGTTACCATTTGGAAAAGTCTTGACGACTGGGTTCTCGTTCGGTGCATAACGATAAAACTCTCGACCCCCTTTGTACCACTTGACTGCATACAACGGGTCTTGTTCTATATCATACCAACAATTCAGCAATGCTGTGTCTCCTTTTCTGACGGCTGTCGGTATCTGGACACGTACTTCTCTCAGACCAGAACAGATTCCTGACGATAATAATAATAGTAATAACATTAAGATTATCCGACAAATATTTTTTGTTTCAATTTTTAATCCTTTTCGGTATGAGTGCACTGTCCACCGTGACACTTTTGCCGTACGAGATGCCTATCCGAGAATAAATAAAAACTCTGTTCAAAATAAAATAATGTTTCTTTTAACAAGTGCTGATTTATAACACTGTTAAATGTTAAAATGAAATTTATATAAAATATTTCTAATAATTATATAAGGTTGTATACAGAATTATAAGAAGTCTGTGACAAGTCGTCGGATAGATGCCGGATATATAAGGCGCTCGTACCGAAAGGATTAATTACAATGAATTATAATCAACGATTATTAATCTTATTGTTGGGAAATGGGAATAATGACTCACAAGTTTATAGAAAAGAGAAACACTTTTATATATTTTATTATATCAGATTGAGACAAAGACGTCTTTACGATAGCACGGTTACTAAGGAAGTAAGCAAACAAAAAGATGAAAGTGAAAAAGAAGAACGATGAGAAACAAAAGATATACAACTGCGTACAAGCGTATAAATAAACAAATATTAGGTTGCTATGATTATACATTCAGATTACAATCTCGTATAGGGATTCTAGAAAGTAATAAAATAAGTGTTGAATACAAGAGAACCTTAACGTTTAATCCAACACTTATATATACATTATGTATGTATTTATTGAATTAGTATCATAAATATGTGTGTGTGTGTGTGTTGTCGAACGAGCTGATAACGTATATTCTACCGTACCGTACCATATCGTATCGTATCGTATCGTATCGTATCGTA
>JACGTP010000054.1:770322-786509 GCA_023678845.1 Mischocyttarus mexicanus | reverse complement strand
CCCCCATCCATCTATCTCATTCCATTTGAAATCTCGTCACCCTTCTCGTAGGAACTACTATTCTTATCCCTCGGTTTTCTCTTTTCTTCGTTGAATCATGGACCACTACTACCATCCCCATAACCAACCCCCGAAACCACCATCCAACCAACCCCGTTGTATCGAGCGTCTCGAGAACGGGAAGAGAAAAGAAAAGAAAGGGTCCGTCTAGTCCTCGATGACGTGTCCTTCCCTCCTCGAGACGAACTATCCTCGAGGAGGAGAAGATGATGCCATTGCTTGCCGAAGGGAACTTCCGTATTCGCGTATCCCTCAACAAACGACATGACGAAGTAAAATATCTTTTCAAGAGGGTCCGTGCCGCGTTTTGCTCCGCAATAATAAAACACATTCTATGGTGATGGTGATGGTGGTAGTGGTGGTAGTGGTGGTGGTCGTGGTGGTGGTGGTGGTTAGGCGACATGGATTCGATACGATCCGACTTGGCCTGACATCGATGAATTATCGGTTGTGCCTTTCTCGGGTGCAATCGCTTTACAATTTCAATACCATTCTAAATGATTCAAGAATAGCGCTAGGACCGATGGAAAATTGTTCGGCTGTATAATATGGACGGCACGGTTTATGCACGATGCATAATTTAAACCGGCATGCCAATGACCCAGACTAGTTTCATTGATTACTTCATGGGCGTCCGTGTTTCCCTTGTATTCTACCTCCGATCCACCCACCCCTTACTCTTCCCCCTTCCTTCATCTCCTCCTCCACCTCCTCCCACTATTCTATCGACAATCTAGTCGATCGTTCCGATTCACCCACGACCCCTGCGAATATTTTTCCATGCTAAGCAAAATAATACAAAGAAATACGAAAGATATAAATTTAACCCATTGAAATTCTTCTTTTTACCTCCTACCGACGTATCGTTTTATACGTTGCTATAATAACAACAAAATATATATACACACACACACACACAAGAAAATATCAATTGTTTTAGCAATGGTTCATAAAGACACAGGATCAACGATGGGACATGTCCAAAGAGCATGTTTCTGCGATTTGTACTCCAGAGCAGAGAATTACGTTGGCTGAAAGTAATTACCTTTCGACAAACCGCTCGAAAGGTAATCGATGATCCTGTGTATATGTATGTCTGTGTGTATGTATACTGTTTCTACGTATTCAGTGACATAGTGATACTGCAAAATAGGAGCAAAAGTAATTACCAATGAAGAGATCCGTTTGATTAGTAGGAAAATATCGGTCAGATTAAATACGTCGATGAGTTTACTTCGAATCTATCATCCTACGAATCGATGAACTATGATTTTTTAATAATCTACGTAAATGTAACGGTATTCGCAGAAAGAAAGAGTTAAATAAATAATTGAAGAGATAGATAGAGAGAGAGAAAGGAATAGTATATATAATTATTATATACTCTCGAACGTATTAAAAATGGGAAATGTGCCAAGCATTTTCGATTAGGCAGCATGACCAACTTTGAGCCCATTAGATCTGTATGAAAATTTAATAAATTATAATGTTATTTTCAATAAAATAAAACAATTGCAAAAGTGCCCTGTCATATTTCTTTCCCACGAAATTCAATCGATTATTATCGAAAGTATCACACTTCTATCCTCTCATTTGTACAAAAATTTATTTTTATTATTTATTATTGGATATATAAAGATTTATAAAAAAAAAATAGAGTACATACAAGTGAAAAATGTACATTTCTCTCGCCCAATCGTTTAAACTTCATCTTCCTTCCTTTCTTGGTTTTGATCAAGGAGTACTAAGCATTACGAGTTTGCGTATTAAATGAAGCGTACTTATATTAGTTTCAAAGAAAACTTTGAACTTTGCTATGAAAGCGCTTTAGAGGAAGAGCAAAGAAAAAGAAAAAAAGAAAAAAAAAACAACGTTTGTGCTTGATCGTTTACATCTAAATGATCGTTAAATACGACCCATGATTTTGAATATGTAACGTAATATATATATACATACATATGTATATGGTATATTGGATACCTTGTATATAATATAATACAACACAATATAAATTTTATATTATATTGTATTATATTTCTATTAATGTTTAACATATGTGTCATATGATATATATATTTTTGTAACTTTGAAAAATAATTTTCTAATATTTCTATTCGTAATCTAGTTGTGTAATTTCCCATTCTTCTTATTCCTAATAATTTTAAAATCAAATCTATTGAATATTACATACATGTATTAAAACTATCAACTCAATTATTTATTTCCCTACGTCTGTTACTGTTTTTAATAGAAACCTTGAAAAGGGCATACTTAAACGCGAGATAAATGAAAGACTATCTGAGAGTAAAACTCTTTTTTTCTTTTTTATCCTTCAAAAGATAGCAATCTTAGAAAGACGAAAGAAGGAAAGTAAAACGTTTGACGGCACTTCAATTCAATTTGTTAACGGAAATCCTTCGAACCTGTAAACCTGGGGATGGTTTTTAATACACTCTAAAGAAATAGAAATAAGAGATAAAGAATTTTTGATCGTAACATGGATTTCTTGGTAGAAACAAAAAGTGAGAAATAGGATTACCTTGTAAGTTACTCTCTCTCTCTCTCTCTCTCTCTCTCTCTCTTCCTTTCTTTTTTTTTTCTATGTGTTAAAGGTACACTCTTAGTAAAAGGGCCCAAGAAAATTTCCATGAAAGTCTCGTTATCTAAACGTTTTACTGCTTGTTTACAAGCACTAGAGAAAAAGAACAGCCAAGCGAGAGTTTTACCTCGTTGAAATTTGCAAATTTTCTTTTACCTACTAGCCTAGAAACGAAGAAGAAGAAAAAGAAGTAGAAGAAGAAGAAGAAGAAAAAACAAACACAACTACACCGTTCAAAAATATTTATTATTAATTAGAAATATTCTAATACGAAAGACAATGAACATAAATATTAGATATATCAAAAATACGAATAAAGTTTTGGAAAAAAAATAAAGAAGGAAAACCTTGGAAGTTAAGGAAGAGGATTTTGCGTTAGACGGGTACGTCATGATATCAACGACCAATGAGAGCAGTGGCTTGATAGAATTCATGGTCATTAAAGTGCCATTAGCCTGTAGATGTCCGTCAGGAAAATTAATGGCAGCTTGTGCGTATCGAACAAAACCTTTACCACACCATCTCTACCAAATTCCCTGTCCCTTTTCTCTTCCTCATTTTCCTCTCCCTCTCTCTCTCTCACTCCAGTGTTTACGACTTGAGCTTTTCCTAAAATGAGGACACGTTCAGCGAACCGTCCTTCTAGTATAACTAATTTCAAGAGAGAGAGAGTAGCCGTGCAAGAGTTATACTACTACTTACTAAAATAGTTACGAAGAGAGAGAGAGAGAGAGAGAGAGAGAGAGAGAGAGAGCAAACGTCGATATAATTAAAGATTTTCATTAAATTTATACACCCCTTACCTCCATTTATGCCGGACTTATATTTACACGATATATTAAACGTACTATCATACGGTATTTTTTATATATCATCTGAATTTTATTTTTTATTAAGCTTTGTGTATATATATGATAAATATTAATATAATAAATGATATTTATTTGTTTATAAAATCACGAGGTTGTCTTCCTCTCATTTACATTTACATAACGAATTAAAAAACAATTGTGATTTTAAGCGGTGGATACAAATACAGCGGAGTGTACAATAAAGTGTAATATCAGTCGATAAATAAAAAAATTAAAAAGTGACAAATAAATAATTGTCAGAATTAAATATTATAACCAATGCATACAACCGAGATGTAATAATATTGTGTAAATAAGTAAAAAAATCATAAGTGACGATTAACTAAAAAATAGAATTAAAAATTGTCTCGTGTGGTGTCTAACCGCAAAGGAGATTCAACAGAATAAAAGTAAAAAAGAAAAACGAGAAATGTGGAAAATGAAAAATAAAAAAAAAAAGAACAGATATAAAAAAGATTTTTAAAAACTAAAAACTTATCTTTCCGAAACATCGTTTTCTCTTTCTACCGACGAAAAAATTGATTTACGATATTTTCATTCGTGTAAATTGTATCCACGTGGAACGGATATTCCACATAAATGGTGGGAGGATCGGAGACGGATGTACCTAAAAAATTCAAACGAAGAGATAGCTGTATTTTCGATTGTTTCGATCAAGGAAAAAAAAGAAGAAGAAAAAAAAGCAAAAAGATAAAACACAGAAAGAACGATCAACTGGATCAAACCGATCGTGAATGAAAAAATCGAATAAGCCAAGATAAAATAAAAAAACAAGAAAGAAACAGAAAATACGATCAAACTGATCAAACTAATCGAGAATTAATAAATCGGTTGAGCTAGGATAAAATAGAATAAAAAGAAAGAAGAAAGAAAAATTAGGAAAAGAAAAAAAATAAAAAAGGGAAGATATGAAAAGGTTGCTATGAGTTTTCAATGACGCGACAACTACGACGACTATGACAACTACGACGACGAGTTCAGGAAGATTCTTTGAGTCCCGAGTCTTACCACGGTTAGTAAAACGGTTATAAGGGCAGTCGAGCATTTTGCTGGCGCATCGACGACAAGGTCAAGGGTAAAAGGTGTCTCCAAGATCCCGAGGACGTGACGTTGCCGCTTTAAGGTCGCTCTCGGCCAAACTCTGTGTGACCTCTGGTATATCACATATCATACTTATGATAAAATACATATGTATATACATATATATTAAATATATAAAACAAAAGTATCCTCAATTAATTACCGACATATAACAAGGACAAAATATTCAACAATATCCGTAAATAACCATATCTTAAAAAGGAACACGTAAATGTTTAAAAAAAAACATTGGAGAAACTATTGAAAGAGGAACACGATCGAAGCAGCGAATAAATGTCGTCGAGAGAATATATATTCAGCGACGGTTCCTAAACCAGCTACACACCGTATATACCAATACAAATAAAACACGATGAAAGATGAATGAGTCCAAGTACAACAAAACAAATATTCACGGTAAAAATGGATCCAAAAATATCTATAAAAATAAGAATTTTCTTTAAAGAATGTTAATAACTCTGTTATATACACGAAAATAAATATGCAATATATATATATATCTGATTGATTATCAAAAAAAACGTCTCACCCTGTATACGTCGTAAGCGTCGCGACGCTTGCGCGGGTTTCAGCAACGATCAGCTGGCTGGAAGGTTCTAGCTGGCGAGGGAAAGCAAAAGATAGATAGTTTTAGACGAAGACAGGGGATAGGGTTATACATATACCTAGGGGTAGAGTGAAAGAGAAAGAGAGAGAGGAAGAGAGAGAGAGAGAGAGAGAAAGAAAGAGAGCACGCGCGTATAGCCGTTTAAAACACATCAGTAGTGAAACTGAGGGCTGACTAGTCGGCAACTAGGCACGGATTTTTTGACATTGTTATTCGAGTTTTGAGACATTTTAAAAACCACCCCTTTCCTTCCCACAATCCCACCCCCAAGTTAATCCATCGCGATCGTCGATACGATTCCATTCTCTTTCACCATCAGTTTTATAATCGCAGGGATAAATTGATTATTATTTATCTTTATTTCAATATTTCAATCTAAAACATTGTTTGATGTGTGTTGAGAACAAAATCTTGATTAACGTTAAACGTAGACGTTGGTCAAGGTATCTTCGAAAGTGGGTAGTTGATCGTTCAGTGCTGCCGTGACGGTCGATCGAAACACGGCCACAAAGGTGGGTCGAATTCTACGACGAGAAAAAACCCTGCTGCTGGTGCTGGTGCTGGTGCTGCTGTTCATTTCGGTACACGATGCCACAACGTAAACCTCGTAATCGTCGATATCTACCGTCCTTTTCCTATTTAACATCCTCTTATTCTTATTCATCGTCATCGTCGTCGTCGTCGTTGTCGTCGTCGTCGTCGTCGTCGTCGTCGTCGTCGTCGGCCATCTCAGCACGACTCCGAACATCCAAGAAAATCATCTATCGGCCTGGACCGGCGTGAACCGATTATTATCTAAGATTATTGTCATCGAAGTATCCAATTATCGGAGATAATTATCTGACACGGGGATTTATTTGGTCTATTATCGATTCAAAATTTATATATACATACATATATATATTTTTTTATTTTATTTTTATTTTTGTTTGTTTGTTTGGTTTTTTTTTTTCTACTTCTTCTCATTTATCATCAACATCGATTATTTCACTCTGTTGTTAATTCCTTTCCGACGCGTTCAAATGAGTTGAGTGTTTTACTATTAGTTAAAGTTTTCTTTAAAGAACCTGTCACTGATTACTGTAACCCCAGAGTACCGAGGAAAAATAAAAAAAGAAATATATCTCAACCGGGTAAGACATTTCGTACCATGTTTTTATTTTTTTTCTCTTTGAAATATCATGTAACTGTTTTTAACCATACTCGATCCTATTACAGTCTCTCTTACGGGGGAAAAAAAAATAAAACAAAGATCGAATATCAAAGAGGAGTTATCAGAAGACAATGAAGTTCCTAAAGACGTTCCTTATCAAGTTTACGTCATCTGTAATTTTTTAATAAACGAACAGAAAAAGTGCTCGAGAGTAGAAGATAAAGGATTGTTGTTCTGATGGTATAACGATCCAAGTGAACAAAAATACACAGACGACGACGACGACAACAACAACAATAACAACAACAACAATAACAACAAGGAAAACATCAAAGAACCCCTAATGGATTCGTCAAGAAGCTTACCGTTTGCTCACCTCCTCTTTGTACTTATATTTCTGCTTAATTATCCCGAGGAAAGTCATGGTGGTCTGATTAATCTAATCAAGCGAGATGTTAGCCAAGATCAAAGAAGCAGAATACCGATCGATCGATACGCCATGCATGGTCCAGCAGTTGACGATGAGGAACTCCCTAGAAACTTACACGATCTCTACCCCGGAAGTAGTTTCGGCCCAATGGGACCACTTCACAATTCCTTATCAGATGAAGTATCACCAAGAAGTCTTCCGGTATCCAACACGGCCAGTCATGACTCCTCCTCCTCCTCTTCTTCTTCTTCGCCTACCGACGATGATCAAGAAATCGATAAACATAAATCCGAAGTAGAGTATCATATTATGTCGGTTGAGTTTCCACGGGTTGAGACACCTTTCGTTATCGGTATTTGGATATTCTTCGCCAGTATAGCTAAAATTGGTAAGAATAAATAAATAAATAAATAGATGATATGTCAATCTATACTTGTGGTATCTTTCTAACATAGAATATAAAGTCCATGGGCTTGACCGTGTTCTATTTCCTTCAACGCGTCACATTATATTTTTAGTAACCCTTCTGGTACGAAATCGTAACGCGCTATGAACAAAAGTGTTAGATCACCGAGTTGTGCCAACCAACTGAAACAGAAAGAGACAGATACTAATTCCTACAAATTTGCATAAACCAAATTATATATATATATATATAATCGTGTATAATCGAGATATATCGTCCGTTTGATTTAATAACCTCTTTACACTTTGTTTTGTTTGCTGACTCTTCAAAGTTCACTGATCTCGCATAACCAACCGCAATAGAATGAAATAATAGCCAAGATACTATTGCCAGTATGTATATAGAAATATACCGTAAGGTTCATTGGCACGTATATTAACCGATGTAAATACATTTTTTTATTATAATTATATTTTTCTCTTATTTATCGATCCCGACAGGTTTTCACATGGCACCGAGATTGAGTAAAATCTTTCCTGAATCATGTTTGTTGATCGTCGTTGGAGTAGTCGTAGGACTACTCCTGTTCCAGGCAAGCAGTGTCCACGTATCACCCCTAACACCGGATACATTTTTTCTCTACATGTTACCACCGATCATCCTAGATGCTGGTTACTTCATGCCCAATCGATTATTTTTCGATCATCTTGGAACTATTCTTCTATTCGCAGTCGTTGGAACTATTTTCAATACCCTTTCAATAGGTTGGTGTACGCTTCTTTTATCAATTATTATTTCTCTTATAATAAACTAATCGGAGTAAGAGAATTTATAAAATAAAAAAAAAACAACAATAACAAGCATGATCATGCCTTAGCATAATATTTTAAGAACAGATAGGGGGGGGGGGGACCGTGAAAACACGTGTAAAAATAGACTTAAGCACGCGTGCGCACTTTTCCTTGAAGGCGCCAAAAAACGAATCCGGTTCCCCTCTCGAGTTACGCCTATGCTTGCTTTTTTTTTTCTTTTTTTCGTTATTCAATATTGGCACTGGCTTAAGTCGTCTGATGTCATTCTAGAAAAAAAGAAAAGAAATATATAAACGAAAAATAAAAAATTACAGTTTAAGGGAGGGGAGGAGGAAATTAACAAAATCGCATAACCGAATTATAATCTATACGAAGTAGTTATGATTTACTTAAGAATTCTTGGCACTGTTCCAAGAGTTCGGATATTGGAAGCATTCGAAGAAACGATTAAACTGATTAACGAGAACTCCAATTAAATAAAACTATGATGTTATAATACTAAACACTTCTAAGAAGTCAACGATGTTGCATCGTAGTTTATTTATCAGAATGATTAATCCTAATCTATCATCTATCATGAATCATCGTTGTTACTTCCGTTCGCATCATTCCGTTCGTGTTATATTTTTGTAACAGGTGCATCCTTATGGGTCCTCGGAAAATTCAATGTTTTCGGTTGCGAAACACCATTACTCGACATGTTCCTTTTTTCGGCATTGATCAGTGCTGTTGATCCTGTCGCTGTGTTAGCTGTTTTCGAAGAAATACATGTCAACGAGATACTTTACATCGTCGTATTTGGAGAGAGTCTTCTGAACGATGCTGTCACCGTTGTAAGTATTTATTATCTTCAAAATAATCTAATTCGAATATTTCTTATTTTTATGATTATCATCAATTGACATATATTATTAAATTGTAATGATAATAATAATCGAGATACAAGAATATTTTCTCACGTATTAAAGTACGTTGAAACTTTAGGAAAAAGGTTTTCAAATTTTTGGTTGGTGGAAAAAAACCCAATATAAATAGGGTATCTGTATTTGGAACAGGAATTTGACATAAATAAAACTATAGGGGTGATATTATTTTAGGGTTTAATTATCTCCTACCATTTAAATTTTCTTTCGATATTTGTCATTAACTCTTATGGTTGTAATGATAGAGAAAATTTCGCGATATGTTTAGGTATTGTATCACATGTTCGAGACATACAGCGAGATGGGACCTTCAAGAATCGTATATACTGACATATTATCAGGTTTGGCCTCGTTTCTGGTTGTAGCTATCGGTGGTACGATAATAGGAGTTATATGGGGATTCGCGACAGGATTCGTTACAAGATTCACGAATCAGGTCCGTGTTATAGAACCTATCTTCATATTCGTCATGGCTTATTTGGCTTATCTAAATGCCGAGATCTTTCACATGTCCGGAATATTGGCGTAAGTATTTTAAGAAACACATTGTTATCAATTTTTATTTATTTTTATACCTTCATTCTCATATATGTGTAAGTTGTTTGAAAAATTTAATAGTATATTCCAATACTGGGACACTTAAGACGAAACTTTTATAATACCCTTGTTAATGGTTGATAATAGAATGTCATAACGATCTCTTCCAAGGTTAAAGATAAATATCTATGAAAATAATTCGTAATCGTATTAAATACGATCCTATGAGAAAAATTTTTAACTCGTTTTTAACCTATATTTCTTTTATAATAGCTATTTTAAAACGTAACACTTATTTTCTAAAAGTATAAAAGTATCTTCGGTACAAAATGACGTAATCTCAAACCTATTTCTCTTTCCATGTATATATTTATATATTTATAATACACCTAATTCTTTTTTTACACAGTATATGCGTTCCTTAAAAAACCGTGCAAAAAAAAATACATACGACATATGATAAATTTGGGGGATATGTTCCATAACTTTAAAAAATCGTGTAAGTTAATAGATCAGCTGTTAAGATTAGGATTCGTGTAAGAACAAAAAAGTCGTGTGTGTATATAAATGTAATAATAAAATGTACATTCATACACAAATTTATAAATATACAATATATATATATTAGATAGACCGGAAAGTAATGTCCTTTCTGAGCATACCAATATTTATCATTTATCAGCTAATCAAAGTCTACTTCTAAATCGTTTCGAAGAAAAATAAATAATGACATTACTTTTTGGTTGACCAAATATATATAAGTATTTATACTTCGGTCTATTTCTTTTTTTTTTTAATTATCAATAAGAAGAATTTTATTACAGAATCACCTTTTGCGGTATAACCATGAAGAATTACGTCGAAGCTAATATATCGCACAAGTCTCACACAACAGTGAAATATACAATGAAAATGTTATCGAGTAGCTCAGAAACGATAATATTCATGTTCCTCGGTGTTGCCACGGTTAACAATAAACACAACTGGAACACATGGTTCGTCGTGATGACAATAGTCTTCTGTTCCATCTACCGGATCGTGGGTGAGTGTTATGGTTTTAATAAAAACACCTAACCAATATTAAAAAGGATTAATACAGGACATTTCTAACATTTCAAAGCATTTTTATCTCGGAAAATGATGCAACGAAATTCCCCCCTCCTCCTCCTCCATCCCTTCCGTCAACCACGTACTTTATCTCTTCATCATCATATCCATTACGGTATATCAAATTTCCCCCTGCTCCCTCTGCTGCCCCTAGTCCCATATAAATTCCAACGTGTTTCACATAACGTAATATGGAAATAATAATCGGTTTTGTGTGTTGTTATTTAAAATAGGTAATAAGTATATTGTAATATATTTAAACTAAAGGTCCTACGCGAGATAGTATAATAAGAATTTTTCTTATTTTCTTTCTTTTTTTTTTTAACATTATAAAAAAGCTTGTTAAGCTTATATGACGTTAGTTAAAATCACTTGTCCATGATATTGCATTATAAAGGAAAATCAATCAGGTATATCGTTGTTTTTATACGTTGCAACATTAATCAGTCGAGCTTAAATTGAATTTGAAAGAGATCGCTCTAACAAAGACGATAGCTATGTTGTTAACATTTATAGAAACGATCGGAGAAGCTAAAAAAAGAAAAATGCATAATATAAAGAAAGAGAGAGAGAGAGAGAGAGTGAGAAAAGGGATGGGTATTACGAAACGACATTTATTTCATTTCTTCTCTCGTTGAACGTTATGTGACTTGGCTTAATGTCACGTGTTTACGGCTTCCCATTTGAACGATAACTTAACAGGCTCGATTGTTCAGAAATTCTAATCCATAATCGGCTCCTTACGCAACACAGTTTGTCAAAGTAACCAGACCTTACAGGGTTCTCAGGAATAAAGTCGGAATATTTTAAACCGATTGGAGATTTAAGGTTTAACGTGTTTCGTCGGTATTTTCTTTAGTTTTATTTTTTTCGATTAAGCGTAATTCAACGTTGATCCGAAAGTTATTTAAAAAGAAAAGAAAAAAAAGAAAATAAGAAACTTGTTGTTAGGTGTTTAATATCGATTTAAAAAAAGAATGTAATACTAAATTGTCAATCAACGAGGACTATCGTTGATCGTTAGGAGTGATTGTCTTGACTGCATTGGCCAATCAATTTCGTCTCCATAAACTGGACAAGGTGGAGAAATTCGTCATGTCCTATGGTGGTTTACGTGGTGCCGTGGCGTTTGCACTTGTCTTGCTGATTGATCCAAAACACGTAGCATTGCAACCAATGTTCGTTACTACCACTATTGCTGTAATTTACTTCACCGTGTTTATTCAGGTAAGATAAAAGTGGTACACACCCATCCGTGGATTAAAAACAAATCAAATAAAAAACTTTGATTAATAGTTATGTATGGTATTTGTTATATTTTGGATCATTTAATTTTAGGGTATCACGATAAAACCCCTCGTTAAAATACTTAATGTTAAAAGAGCAGAGAAAAGGAAACCTACGATGAACGAGAGGATCCATGAAAGGGTGAGGAACCATGTGATCATTGATTATACGAATAGAAATCTTTTCAAACTTACGATATTAGTTCCAAAATAAATTTCAACATGTTAATCGCGAGATCTTTCTTTAACCTTGAACAAATGATCACGCGAAAGTCGAGAAAGGTTGATAAATTTTGTTTAGATAAACCATCTCTACGTTAATAAAAATCAATTTACTTCAACGCATTCGAACCTTCGTGAGTCAAGTTCATTAACTGCATAAAAAACTGCACGTCGATTAAAACAAACGTTCCGAGTTAATTCCATACCGACAATAAGTATTATTCTTTTTTTATTTAATCATATTTACCTTAGATTTTTTATTCAGATAATGGATCACGTAATGGCCGGAATCGAGGACATCTTGGGAAAACATGGCAATTACCATGTGCGAGATAAGTAAGGAAAAAAAAGAATTTCTCTATATTCGATTTATTTCTTATGACGCATAATTATTATACTTACGTCGTTGGAGGTTATTTTTGAAATTGGGCACGAATCCAAATACATTTTTCTATATTAAGAAGACATTGATCTTCCTTCTTTTTCTTTTTATTTATTTTTTAAACGAGTATCTTCGATCAATTTTTTTTTTTTTTATAAAAAACTACGCGTACATTGATGGATATCTCTAGGAAGAAAAGAGATAAAGAGAAAGAAACAAAAACTAAGGTTCGCGAAATATTGTAGATTCAAACGATTCGACAACAAATTCATACGGCCGTATCTCTTACGAAATCATTATGGTGCCGAACCGAAAATATTGGAGACTTACTCTAAGCTCGCTATGAAGGACGCCATGGACTACATAAGAAGAAATGCTTCGACGATCGGTAATATCAGCGGTACCGAGAGTATGTCAGCTATATTTCGAAATTACAGCAACACCGGACAATTCAATGGAAGGTAAATGAATTTCCTAAAAATAGAAAAAATAATAAATAATAATGAAGAACAAGAATAATAATATAATTCGCACGATATATAATAGTAGATGTAATAATTTCAACCCCAAACACCCACTCACACCTTGTTTGTTGCGTATCGTAATCGAACTAGCAACCACGACAAAAGGGGTTGTTGCTATAGTTGAGTATAGTAATAGTAGTAGTAGTAGTAATATCGATCTCAAAGTAGAAGAAAAGAATAAAAAAAATAGGATAAAAAAAAATGATAAAATGCAATCTCATTGTTGGCACTTTTCAGTCCGAGTTGCAGTCAGCTCGAAACCGGCTGGAATATCGATCTCCAGGAGCTCGAGTACAATCCCTCGAAGAAAGATTTGACAGACGCTAGGATACATCACCTCCTGGCGGAAGAACTCTGCAAGCCTTACAAACGGGTGAGCCTTGTGAAAAAGAAAACGCCGCGCGCGCGCTCAAATGATAGTGAAAATAATAGAGACGAATTAACTATACTACCGCCTTGCTAAGCCTTAGGGTAGATCTAAGAACAGATAGCTGATTTTAATTAAAGTGTAAAACATTACCGTCGCAGCACCGACGATTGAGTTACAGTAGGCACGCAGTTAACGATCGGGATCTATCTACCCAAGTCAATTATAAAATGCACATGAATATACGACGTATGATGGGAGAGCACAAACATCGTCACAAACGCAGCAAGAAGTTACTCAAGGTAAGCGAAATATTATTTACTATCATATGTCATTATTTTATATTAATTAGGATCGCAAACCCCGTGTGAAGGCTGCTGTTTTAAACATTTTTTAAGAATTTTCTCTGACGACCAATAAAAAAATACAACTTCGAATTTTTTATGATATATTTATAAACATTTCGGTAATGTGTGAAAAAATTTTCAAGCATAAATCTCTGTAAGAACATGAGTTGTACCACTCGGAAGATATACCCATCTTCTTCAAAAAATCTTCGATTTTTGTCAACCCATCACACGGGGTGACCCCCCTTAATCAATTAGACTTTGTTTTAACAATTTTCTAATTTTTCTTTTTTTTTTTACACATGTACGGTATTTACCTACCTCGACCCTATTTCTTTCTCTGTTTCTCTCTCTCTCTTTTGTTTGTAATTTTACGCACAGGACGGTAAGCAGAATCACGTGAGTTTCCCGGAATTTCAACAAAACGGTTCGACCAAATTATTCACCCAAGGTAAAGTATAGAATAATCGATATATACTCGATTGTTCTAAGAATACAATTATCTACAATTGTTCATACTTATTTAAAGATTACATGAACGGAGTATTGTACGAACTAGAAAACGGTGATAACTCTAAACCTTCGAGCAAGGAAGATTGGGACTCTGCCATAACTTTCACCGCTCGTACTTCCGGTAAAGATACCGTTTCATTTTTATTCGTTAAGATATTTCATCTTTCATTACCGCAATTTTCTTTCTTTCGTTCGTTGACTTCGTTACCGTTGTTAGATTCGTCTAATGTTAATCCAGACGGTCATCACGCCACGGCTACTACGTCTATGGACACCATAAACACCGAGGATGCCGATTTGAGGTTTGCTCGTGATGGTAGGTTGTCTGAAAAAAAAAAAAGACGAAAAAAGACAAAATATAATATTAAAGAAAGATATTTCAAATGGAATTTTCTTTTTGTATTTTAAAGGTGAAAGTTACAGAGTAACGACCCCGACGGCAACGGAAACCGTGTTACCTTGGAAACGCGAGGACGATTACGATTCCGGGCATCCATTGAAACAAAACGAGTTTCCGGCTTGGTGTGCTAATAAAGAATACCTACCCTACAGTTCACCATCAGCTACCTTCTTAGGTACCCTTTTATTTACCTCTTAATATTATTTTTATTAACTCTTTGAGTACTGTTTTATTTGAACAAAAATTTACATTAGAAACAGATTTGTATTCTTTGGTATTTGGAATATAATATGATATGAAGAAAATAATTAATTTCTGTATAAACGTGTTAAATATTGTCATAACTTGAATGACGTGTAAAAAATCGTTATCTTGCATTTATTGTTAGGCAAAATATATGCATGGACGAATTTAATTGTCAGTAATGGAATGTACCTAAAGAGGTTAAATCTAGATGAACGGATATAGGAAAAATAATCTAAAATTGTCGATTGTTTTCAAAAGGTGCCATAGAACAGCCAAAAGTACAATCCGTGATTGGCCTGTTTCGACGTGAAAGCATTGGAACGCCCGATCACGTAGATCGTCAAGAAACCGTGTTACCTTGGAAACGGGATGACGACTACGAATCCGGACATCCGTTGAAACAAAACGAGTTTCTGACGTACAGTTCACCTTCCGCCACCTTGCTTGGTAAGTTTTTTTTTCCGATAAAATATGAGGTTTTTCTTTTAAAGGCACCTATACATGTTAAAATATGCATCGATTTCTAAGTTTTATGAGACATATGTATGTTACTGTGTATGTAGTTCAATGTCACAGTGTATATTAAAGTCAGAAACAAAGTTTCATCGATGCAAGGAATGAATACGTGTTTCAATGTTGGTATCAGAGGAAAAAAAAAGTCGATAAAAAAACATGTAGGTAAATTGAAATTGAATTTTATTAAACTTAAATGGGGTCGATGTATGCACCGATTTCTAAATTTCACGATACATGTTGCAATATATGCATATATATATTATTCAGCATCAAAAGCAACTTGCATCGATTAAAAAAAAACTGCACGTATTTGAACGTCCCATTAAAATTAATAACGCGAACGGGAATGAACTAAAACCGATGACAATTTCATAAAAACCTAGGTTTCGATGCATGCATGTACCCTTGACATGTTTCAACACGTATAAGAGCCTAGTTAGATTCCTATCTAAAAAAAAAAGTAGCCTCTAGTTTCGAATAAAACAAACAAAGGAAGAAAAAAAAAAAAAGAAAAAAACTTGATCCTCAAAAGGTACCATAAAGCAACCAAAAGTACAATCCGTGATTGGTCTATTTCGGCGCGAGAGCGTTGGTACGCCGGATCACATCGATCGTCAGGAAACTGTTGACGAGTGCGACGAGTACACGGTTACCGGGATGGAAGAGTTTTCCACTCCCACGAGAAACACAGGTAAAACAGAGGAATCCAAAAGTTAATACGTTCGAGCCAGGGACTGGTATTAGGCAAAGGTAGGCAGTCGATAAAGGAGTTTTTTT
>JACGTP010000054.1:658264-770292 GCA_023678845.1 Mischocyttarus mexicanus | reverse complement strand
ATTTTATCTACTTTATCTATTTTTTCAATTCAACACTATGCCGGTTGCAAAATAACGTACGAGTGATTTCTTTTCGCCAGGGGTGATCAGAGAAATGATGAAAATGGAGATTTCATCAAATCCCTATTGGGGATCACGCAGGACTTAGGCTAGTCTAGGAAACTGTTTTTGTAAATGTTGCAGTAGCTATTTAAAGAACCGTTTTCTAGGTAGCCAATCTTTTATAATTCCAACTAGAGTACCAACTAAATCACTCTCCATAGAGTTATTATTTTAAAATATTCCATGATTTGATCATCCACCTTAGGGATTTGATCAAATCTTCATTTTAATCATATTAAATCTTCATTTCAGAGGAACAATCGACGAACAGGGAATAGTTATCTTAATGTCTTTTTTAATAATAATTACATTGCAATTACTTATGTTACGAAAGATTGCATTAATATCACCGTCGGTGAGCAACAGAACCTTCGTAAATCTTAATTCGCAACAGCTTAACATTTTAATGGCCGCTCACACATCATGTGTGTGATTAGCTCAAACAAATTAATAAATTCTAAATTAAATTAAATTAAATTACAAAATATAGCCGGTCCTTGGCGAAATTTTTCTGCGCAACCATTAAAATGTTTGACCGGCAAAGTGTTAACCAATCCTTTCACCCTTACTTCAGCTTTACTATTTGTTTATTCTTTCAATTTGTTAGTTTCTTTTCTAATTGTCACTCCCTTGTTTGTTTTTTTTTCTCCTTCTCACGTCTGAAAATGATCGTCTATCGCAGACAGCAGCAGCAGAAGTTCCGTTCACCGAAGGGTCTCTATGATGGAATTAGGGACGATGGAAAGGGCATTGGAAAGAAACGAGGATGGTTCACGTTCCTTACCAGAATGTTGGAATTCTCAAAGAATAAGAATGTCCTCGTACCTTTGTTCAGCTCAACTACCGAGTCTATCTACAGCCCTGATAACATCATCTTCAGAATCATCGGAGGAAATCGATGAAGAGGAAGAAAGAGCTTGACCCTTGAGGAGTGTTAAAAAATAGGCTTCGTCTTACGAGGATGTGCATCGTCCTTGTTTACGTCGTCCTTGGAAACGACAAGCACGTCCTCGTTCCCTCCTGACGTCTCTCCTACGACGACCCAGTACACCGTTATAAGAAAATAACCTAAATACTTCTACTCGGTCTCCTATATTTCATTTCAAATGAAAATTATTATTGGATAATCATTTATTCTTATTTATTTGTAGGGGAAAAAAAAGTGAATTTTTCTTTCCAAAAGATTATAAGAAATTTAACGAAGTAACCTTGACGCACCTTTAAAACGTATATTTTATTAATCTAGGATAATAAATATGATTATGAGCAATTGAATATTTAGTTTGAGAAAACTTTCTACTTTATCGAGATTTTAATAGATTATTTTTCTTTTAAGAAGAGAGGAGACGAATGTTCCTTTCTAATGATATACGAAAGTTTCTATAGAACTGGGAAGAATAATAATATTAATAATAATAATATTAATAATAATAATAATAATAATAAATCTTTTGATCTTCCGACGAGAACAAGAAAGTTACGTTGAACTAACAGGACCCCCACCACATTAGTGGGTCTTACAGATCGTATTGATCTTTATTTGACATCATTGATTATGACAAACTATGGTGGTCTTCAGCTAATTACAAAGGAGAAGCGTCATGTACAAAATAACAATCTTTCGCACTCCGCACACGCTGCTGCCGTCTCTGCTGCCACTGCTGCTGCTGTTGCTGCTGTTGCTGGCTGTTGTTGCTACTGTTGTTACAGGGAAAACAAATAAAGAATCGAGAATAAAATTAACAAAACAAAAGAAAAAGAAACTTCGTTTATCTCCTCGTGTAATGGCCTTAAACGATTCTCATCCTTGTTAGTGAGAGAAATAACCGTGAAAACCTCGTACGTGAAGTTGGCACTTAGCCGTGGTGTGAATTATGTAAGTAAATAAATAAAAAATAAAATAAATAATTGTGCACGAAGGAATATATCGTATATGCCATGTATGCGTTGCGTGTATGTAAGTGTGTTTGTGTGTACGACGAGTGTGTAAATAAAAAGGAATAATAGGAAAAAATAATTCTTAGGAAACACAAAGTATAGAAAATGTCGTTTAACTCAATACGATTATTATCATACTTAACGATGAAAGATGTTAAATTGTTAGAGATATACGAGCGAGGGGAGTTTGTGTCCCTCGAATTGTACGAAATTCGGATATTATTATTTTTATTATTTTGAATATTTTCAAAAGATAATAAAACGAAAACAATTACAACGGATGGAATACGATGGAATTGAATATCAATTGGTTCGATTAATTGTTTTTCGTTTTTTTAGCGTAATTATAAATAATATGCGCTACAAGAAGAGGAGGTAATATGAAATTTGTGAAATAAAAATGAAGAAAAATAATTGTTTAATTAGGTTTAAATATTGTAAGAATTCGCGCATAAAAACTAATATATCGTTCGTTTTTCAATTTGTGCAATGAACGGTTAATATAAATATATATATTATATATAAATATGTATAAAAAAAATATTAATCGCAATATATAATATTTTCTTGTGACGTGTCCGTCGTGTATTTTAAATACCACCGGCGCTTATATCTTGCGTATCGTGTGTGAAACCATTTTTAGATTAAACAAACGCGAGCAGCTTTCTGATCCTCTTAATTCGCTAAATCAAGAGGCTAATTATATCCTAATTATAATTTTCATCGAAGATTATTCGTAGGAAAAAGAAAAAAAAAAAAGAAAGAAAAGAACGAATTTCAGGACTTCCCCTCGCACGATAAAATGATTCCTCGCGGCCTCTTTAGCTCTTTTAGAAAATGAAAATGAAAAAGAAAAAAAAAAAAGGGAAAAGAAAACACAAATACAAAGCGAGAACGTCTATTAAGTCTTCTTATAGTCTTTAGACGTTAGTATGTACGCTGTTGATTTGTTAATGGACAAAATAAAATAAATGTTTATTTCGTAAAAATGTGTCAAACTAACAAACAACCTTTCTTTCATCCTTCCAATCTCTTCTATCCAAAACTTCTTTTCATAATCATACAGAATCTACACACCTAAATCAAAAAGATCGTCATCTGATTGAACAGCAGCAGGTGAAAGTCGCTACAAAACAGGGCTCGTAAACTGTAACTTGTAAACTAATCGTTTGAAGGTTGGTATTATTCAGAAATCATATGGGTCTGTCAACAGTATTCCGATATATGTGTAAGGCCCGGGACTTATTGAATGACGTGTTATGTATATATACTGTCAAGAGTTACGATCTTTTTAACCATACTGTAGTAACCAATGTGTTAAGATTCAAATAACAAAACGATTAACGTTAAGCTAATTAAGTTTGTACCTACGTCTGAGTAACTCGGATAACTCTTTGACGGATGCAACGAAATTCTGTCGTAGTCGCGTGTGCGATTCAAAAGGATATCCAAAATGCCTGGTGGCGTAGTCTTTTTAGTTTGCATTCCAACATTGAGTTACGAGCACGAATTAGTTTTTGGTATACCGGTAAAAAGTCCAAAAAAGAGTGAAAAATTTGGCCCGACAGTTGTTGGGCCTAAAGTCGATTTACGATTGAAGGAATTGAAATCTAAAGCACAACTTCTTACGTTGGACGATGATCTGGAAAACGATACTGCGCTTGTTGGTGACGACGATACTGATTTGGATGTTTCGTCGCGAAATTATTCACGTGCCAGAACTGCTCTTCGTTCAAAAACGCCTGTCTTCGTTTCTATGGAAACGGTCCAAATTTTTTAAACGTTTATCACAATAATGGATAATTATTTGTTTAGATTATTATTTATTCTTTTTAATAATGAGACACTTGTCTTAACAGGTGTTGACAGAATTGCTGAAGAAACTCAAAGTGGAACACGTTGTTTGGTGCAAAGATAAAGGGAACATGTATTACGAGGTAAAACAACTCAAATTTATTTTTAATCAATTATTTTTAATCCCATTTGTACCGTCAGTTCCTACAATGAGAATTCCGTCATCATTGCTGTACCTTTTGATCTCGTAATTTTTTATTCTATTTTTTTGTTATTTTCTGTAATGAATTAATATAACATGTAACATGTTAATTTTATTATACGTTAATACTGTATTTTTTATTGTTTATTGAATCAGGTAATATTCCCAGTTCCTGCTGGCGAAGCATGCGAAAATTGTATACATTGTTTAACCGAGATGGGGATAGGAGTTAAAATGAATTCTATCGTAAGGTAACACGTGTAAAATCAAGAAAAAGTAACAATAAATATTACACAGATAAGATTAAATATTAAATAATTATTTTCTTCAGCGTAATACCGACACAATGTACCTACAGTAGTGTTGGATCTAAGAGTATAGGATCTGCAGCGATCAAGGATGACATAGCTCGAAGGTAATTTCGAATATGCGAATGAATTGAATTCCTCTGTTACCCGTTGTAGCATGCTTGGATTTTAGGAAAAGAGAAGCTCAGGATCGGAAGGATGCTTGGACTGATTTCGTGGATTCTATACGTTCCAAATTGACAGTTAAACAAGTTGTGGATGGTGTTCGAAGCGGTGGTGACCTTACTTTTGATTACGTTCTATTGGTGCTAACTGCCGAGTAAGAATATTTCGTATAATTATTTGACACGATGAATATATATTTTTTTTCTAAAATAGTAAAAAAAGAAAAATCCTTTAGTTGTTTAGCTGCATTGGGTCTTGTTGAAAACAGTGCAACCAATGTGGTAGCAGCCATGTTGGTATCACCCTTGATGGTAAGAAATGTAACTTTTCGTTATTTGATGAACATATAAAACACATATTTCGTTTCTTTCCTAATCTTCGTTTATATAAAAAAAAAAAAAAAAAAAAAAGGGACCAGTTATGTCTTTGACGTTCGGCACAATAATAGCGGACAGAAATCTTCAGTTGGGTGGATTGAAGAGTCTCTTGTTAGGTATATTCTTATCTATACTATTCGGATTTATATTCGGTCTTATCCTTGGTACAACAGAAATGCCTTGGGGTTACAATGATTGGCCAACTGATGAAATGAAAGGCAGGTGAGATGATTTTTAATAGAAAATCAAATAAATTGGACTAGAGTATGAAAAACAATTTAGACTAGATTACGAAATTTGTTGGTAGAGGTAATTATAGATCACTTTGGATGGGTGTACTCTGGGCACTTCCTTCGGGTACAGGTGTAGCTGTTGCATTGTTGCAAGGAAGCAACGGTCCTTTAATCGGTGTTGCTATATCTGCTTCGTTGTTACCACCGGTTGTTAATTGCGTAAGTTAATAAAGTTACGCGAAAAATACGATATAATTAAAATGAACAAAAATAAAATAAAATGAAACGTTAACGTAAATCAGTAACCTTTCGTAGGGTTTATTTTGGGCTCTTGGATGCATCTGGTTGATATATCGACCGATTAAAATGCCACACATAAAAGGAGAATCATACACAGACTTTAATAGTTCTTACGTATACGTTTATACCGATTATCTACCTGTAGAATTCTTTTGCAATGGAATTATCAGCGCATGTTTGACCTTCATTAACGTAATGTGCATCTTCATAACGGCGATAATGGTCCTCAAGGTAATTTATTTAAAAATCTATATATATATATATATACGTTCGTATTCTTCAATCGGGAAATTTTCAGTAATCATGGTTGTTCTAGATTAAAGAAGTAGCAGCACCATATACTTCAACACCGGAATTAAGACGATTTTGGGAACACGATATACGTTTGGTTCGCGATAAAAATACTTCCAGAGATCATAGTTCTCTGGACTCAAGGTGAGTATGCACGTAATTAAATGACACATGATATTATACACTTATATGAACAAATAATGATGCAACAGCTATTACGACGGGTTGAGCAAAACTAAACAAAAGGAATTAGAACGAACTCTAAACGAAGCCGTACGCGAAGCGATCGATGATGAAACCTTCAGGAAAGTTCAAAGAATGAGTTATGGACTTGGGCATGAAGAGGTAAAATGATTAAAAATTTCCTTTAAAATATTATCAAACATCTTCGATACTAACGCGACTACTATTATCTAACAATTTGTTGTTTTATTACCTATTAATCCACCGTTAAATTTATAATTACTTTTTACCAATACTTACCATTATTTTGGCAAAATAATTTAATTGCTATACTTTTTCTCCGGTAAAGTGATTTTCGCGTCATGATTATTTAGTACAGTAACAATATGTACCTAGTGGTACAACTCTCCGTGCAATAAAAACATTAATGATGAAAAATTTATTCCATAGATCACTCCGAAACTTGGTTTTCCTACGCACGTTGGTACCAGTAACGGAAATGGTAAAACAAGTGATGAAATAATAACTCGTCCTACGAGCAATCATGATCAATCACTAAACGATTTGCCAAATTCTGCAAGTACAAACGAAGACTTGGAGGCTCTAGATAGATTGATTACTTATCTTCTCGGTCAACCAAGTAGTAATATTACTAACAATAACTTAGATATATGGCGTCGATCGCGTCAAGCGAGTGCTAGAGGTTACAGACAATTACAGGGGACTGGTGCAACTGCTGAAGCTGGTAACGTTGGTACAACACCTTTGTAAAACAATTCAATAAAATAAATAAATATATATATATACGTATATTACAAAATATAGTATACCAATGTAATTAGAATTTATTACAAACTTATCTTCGACGAAGAAATCACTTAACAAGGAGATTGTTAGGATATATCACTGTAACTGTACAACTCTCCAAACGGGGAGATATTAAAAACTTAAATAATAAGCTGTATTAAAGATACAAGTAAAGATTGGTGTTTTCAGTATCACAATAGTAAAGGCAAGAAAAAAATAAAACTACAAATAATTGTTTCTAATTACGTAAAATTAGTTAATCGTCTAAGGATGATGGTTCGGTGCCGAAATATCTGTCACCGAAATTACCAATACCTGGTAGTACGTAAAATTTATTATTTATCTCTGGATCCAAAGCGGACGTAACTATTTTCACTTTTGGAAAAGCATAAGCGATGGAATGAACACCTGATTCGGCCATAAGTAAAGATACTAGTAATACATTTTCTTCTGCTACGTCGTGATCGAGAAGAATTCTAATAGCCATCATAGCAGCAGCGCCGGTCGCTACCGTAGCATCCATTAATATAACTCTATAATCCTTAATATCTTTTGGAAGACGCAAATAATATAGCTAAGAAAAAGAAAAATTGTATAAATAAATATATTATCATTGTGACAAAATATAACATTTTCAAAATTATATTTATTAGTCTAATAAATACCTCAGGTTCACCAGTCTGTTGATTAGTTTGTATAAGAATTTTTCCTATTCTTATATCTTTACATACATCTCTAACAGCTTGTTCCATAGTTTCTCCAGCACGTAAAATAGATACACCACAAATTTTGTCAGTTGCACCTCGCTTTCCATGATAAGGTATTCCTTGTGGTGTCTCTACCGTAACTTCCTTTATTATTAAATAAATTAAACAAATTATTTTCCTCTATTTTCTCATTATTTTTCTTGTACTGTTGTAGATAATTTTTCTTTCATACTTACTTCAAATGGTAAAAGAGACAATGCATACTCTATCACAAGACGTATCAGACGTTTCGAATAAAATATAAATTCATCTCTGTAAGTATCCTTGTTTCTTATAAACGTATGTAGGCCTTTAATCTGAGGTGTATCAGGAAGTAAATACAAAGATGTAGGTAATGGTTGACCTATGTAAGAATGGGCTAATTGTTCCCGAAGCTTAAATCCTCTCTAAAATCAAAAGAACATAAGTAAAGTTAAAGATATTTATTCTTATATATAATAACAATAACATACAAATGCATACCAATTGTAATTGTGTATGCACATGTTGTACAATAAGTTCAATAGCAACTTCATTCTCTCCACCACGAGGTACAATAATATCAGCATGGACCATAAGTGGTGCTATGTAATAATAAAAGGCAGGTTGTACCATAGTACAATATTGTTTTAATACACCATCCAAATCTCTTCCCCTTTGCACTATATCTCTACGCAATCTTCTTGCAAGTCGTACATCTGCATCAGTATCGACAAATACTTTCATATCGCACATCTTTGGGATAATCATTGAAACAAAATATTAGATATAAAGTATACGAACGATTTTCTATTTCAAAATTTTTACCATACTTTGTGTTATTACTTACCTTCAATACATCCACATTATAAAAGGTAAATATTCCCTCAAAAATAATGACATTGGCGCCATACATTGTTTTCTTCCAAAAAAAAAAAAAAAATATAACAAAGACTATGTTATATAACAGAAAGTAGTAGCATTGAAAAATGGCGCATACTAGCCCAATTTATCAACTTACAGTCCTACTTTCTCTACGATGAGTTACAAAATTATAAATAGGAACTTCCACCATCCTTCCCTCTTTTAAACGTTGCAACGTAGTCTTGAGAAGTTCCATATCAAACGCATCTGGATGATCAAAGTTATATTCGTTGCATGCAGCCATTTCATGCTGTTTTTCATTTAATACCTACAATCGCGATAAGAAAATTGTATAAGTAATATAAGTAATTAAATAAGTATTTTCTCTATTAAGTAAATGTAGTAATTAAGCCTGTATACTTTGTAAAAAGAATCCATACTGAGTAGAGTCACCCATTGAACGCTCAACGACTCTATTATTTTTGTAGCTACTGTAGTTTTACCCGAAGCACTGCCACCGCAAATTCCTAAAACACAGTTATATCATTTTTAGTTTAGTTTTATAAAGAATCTCTAAAAAAGATTCTATTAAAAGAAAAATTTCTTACCAATAACAAAAGGTTCTACCTGTTGTCCTGCAGAATTATACCAAGGTGGTCTACCTGCTGTATAAATGGTTCCTCTCTTACTTCTAATGATAGATTCAGCTGATGTCTTTTTACTAGATTGTGTCATACTGGTAGTACGTTGCCTTCTAGAACGTGGAGATTTTTGTGAACCTGTCGTATCAAATTTTTCATATGATTATACGTAAATATAAATTAATATCCAAGTAATAACCATTTTAAAATTGCATATTAACCACTTGTACTATAACAATATATCTTCAATACGATTTGAATTTACAATTCAAATATAAGAAATCTAAATCAAACTTTCTTTCTCTTGTAGTATATCGTACCAGCATGAGAATTACGAATACTATTCTCGTGGTGATCTTATGTGGGCTAAATACGAGAAACAACAATTCTTGCTTGCAGTTAAAAATGTTTATAATTGTATCATAACTCAAACGTAGCTAGTGGTAAGTTAAATTATAATACAAGAGGTTAAATAAGGAGAAAATAAAGAGTGGGGAAAAGGGAAATATTTGTACTTGTAGAAGAAATAGCTGGGGTCTTCTTTGAAAATTTAAAGATATCTGTTTGGAATAAATGATCATTGGATTGTTGCCATATGCATGTACTCCATATCTCTTTGAAGTAAGCTGTTTTGCAACCTAGTTAAAAAATATTTATGATAACAACTATACACGGATGTTAGGAATGATAATGAAGACATATAAGTTAGAGAGTGTAGAAAGAAGGGGGGGAGAGAACAAACAAAAAATCAAATATCACTCAACGATAGGGGATTATCGTAAGAATGAATTCGTCATAAATTTACTTTATCACGTGACGATAAAATAAAAAATAAAAATAAAAGAGAATATCAATGAGGATAAAATAATAAGAATTAACGAACGTACCGGTCGATGGTGGTCTCGGAGATTGCGGCGTGGTCGTCGTTTCGTCGCAAATCTCATCGACGAGTAATTCACGATCGTCCAAAGGTATTTCTCCATCTTCGCTGTAAAACGTGGGAAATGCAAATAATCAACGAAGAAGGATAAACGATATAAACGTATTACAAAACCCTGACGCAAATGAAAATAAATCGCATAATAAGAAAAATACAAAAAAAAAAAAATAAAATAAAATAAAATAAAATAAAATAAAATAAAATAAAATAAAATAAAATAAAATACATTTGACGAACACTTACCTCTCGGAACTAGCCGAACTAAACGGATCGTAATGTTTAACTTTTGCAGCCATGTTTTGTTATTCGTCGCGCGGAGGTTTTTTTTAGAAAAAAAAAAACCCGCGACGGTCTTTCAACGATGTAAAGAAATGAACGATAATTGTCAACGTATCCCTCGACGATCCATCGAACGAGAAATCACCCTGACACTTGACGAGACTAATATATTCGTCTCGTTGCGAAACAACAAATGACGACGTATCGATGTTACCACCCCCTAGCAGCGACATTCCGAAGTTCCTGCCCTTGTCCCTCGTTACGATGATACAACACGGGCGGACAGACGGACAGACAGACAGCAGACAAACAGACAGAGCAGCGCAGCGCAACCATGCAAAGAAAAAAAAGAAAAAAAAAATCATATATACGTATTACTACTACGTCCCTGGTGATTGATATTCGTATGCGTCGTTTGTCGATTAATACGGCGTAGTAGTATTTGCCTATACCTCCCAGGCTNTCCCAGGCTATATACAGAACGAAGGATGAAATTCAACGCGAAATCGATCGTTTCTTCTATAGTATAATACTGTTGGTATAAAGGGTAACCCCTCACCCACAGGCATGAAGGATTTCCCAACAAAGAAACTTAATAAAAATTTCTCATTGCATTCTCCTTTTACTATCAAATTTGATTCTCTAATCGATTATTATCGCGATATTTTTAAATACAATATATATTAGGTTGGGGAAAAAGAAATCTATTATTTTTCACTGGACAGCTGTAATGAAGAAGCTTGAAATAATCATAAAAATAATGACTTTCTTTTTCCCTAAACTAATATATACATTAAGTAGACCGGAAAGTAATTTCGTTTCCAGGAATATCAATATTTGTTTATCATTTATCCAGCCAATCGAAGTCTACTTCTGAATTGTGTCAAAGAAAAATAAACAACGACATTACTTTTCGGTCCAGCTAATATATGCGCGAAGAAATATTCAGAAGGAACTTTATTTGAATGTCGCGAAAATATAAATAAATATAGAAAGATGTACAATAAAGATATATATACGACGTGGTGTAATGTTACTCGTTTAAAAAAAAACTTAAGAAAAACACTTGGTTTTATTTTTAAGGTTTTTCTTTGTCAACGTTTAATTGTCAAAAACATGTGGATCGAACGAACGGGGTGAACAAAAAAAGAACACAGTCTCGCTTTGTACATGAAAGAAAAGAAAAAAAGAGAAAGAGAGGAAGAGAGGAAAAAGTAGTTGTTTTATTAATAAAACAAGAAAAGATGGAAAGTACGAAAGTTGGTAGTGACATCCCGTGGTAACCAAAAAAGATCTTTAACGAAGGACCATTAAGCACATCATTCGTATTTATACGCAACACATCCATATATCTATAGTATACATAGTTGTTTATACGTAACATACATACATATATTTATATCTACATCTACATCTATAGGTATATATATGTATTATATATGTATATATAGATAGTATTTTATAAGTGATGATAGGGGAACTCGTATAATGCGTTAAAAAACATACACGTTTTCGTCATCATCGTCATCATCGTCATCGTCATCATCGTCGTCGTCTTCGTCTTCGTCTTCGTCGAGGAGAATATGTCGGTTGGGAACTCGATATAGATAGAATTAAACTCGAACGTACTTTGAAATAAGAAATTCGTCATCGTTAATCGCGAGCGCAAAGTACGAAGTCACCCCAATGTCTTCTTTCATTGCGCGTTGCACCGTCGTGCGTCGTCGCGTCGTCTTTTAATAGTTCCTCAGAGAAGAAGAATACAGTCATAGTGTAGTAGTCCCTGTGACCGGTTTTGCCCGTCGTACCACGAGGAGAGAGAGAGAAAATACACTCGTTTTAAGTTAGAAGAAGGGAAGACGCGCCCTCCTTCGACCTTGAAATTCTAACTAATCGTCACGTAGCGTTCGATGTACGAAACATCCTCGATCCTCGTAAGGACATCCTCTTCCTTTTTAAACTACCACAACCTATCGTTATTTTTCCCAATTTTCGTTCAAACTATTCTTAACCAATAAATACATATATATATATAGAATCTTTTCTGTGTGAAATGGCGAAAAAAACGTACGACCTGTTGTTCAAATTACTTCTAATCGGTGATTCCGGAGTCGGGAAAACTTGTATACTTTTCAGATTTTCCGACGATGCTTTTTCTACTACCTTCATATCTACAATTGGTAAGATTTATAATGATTTATTATTCTATTACTCTCTGTCACATCATTAACGATAAATGATCATTATTTTTAACCTTCAATTTGTGTTAGTTTAACTTCCTCTAACGATAGTTGTTTAAGGTTAGATTATCGATTTAAATTACCTCGAATTTTGATTTATGGGTTCGATTGTCAATGCATAATCGATCATCTTATTCTCTTCTTCCCCCCTTTTTTTTCAATCATTAAATTACATTTTTCTGCTATTATTATGATAATCACGAGATTTTCATTTCCTTAGGTATTGATTTCAAAATCAAGACTGTCGAGTTGAGAGGGAAAAAAATTAAATTACAGATATGGTAAGGACAATGTGTAGACAAGTTAGTATTTTGGTACAATAGTTATAAATGTATATTTTTATACAGGGATACTGCTGGTCAAGAAAGATTTCATACTATCACAACATCTTATTACAGAGGTGCCATGGGTATAATGCTTGTTTATGATATAACAAATGAAAAAACATTTGAAAATATAGTTAAGTGGTTAAGAAATATCGACGAGGTTAGTATTGTTTTCTAATATTTATGTTACGTCAAGATTAATTATCTTTAAGTGTCTTTGTGTATTTATAATTGATACTTTTGCAGCATGCGAATGAAGATGTAGAAAAAATGATACTTGGCAATAAAAGTGACATGGATGATAAACGTGTTGTTAGTACAGAAAAAGGCGAAGCAGTAAGAAATATTATATGATACCAATAATAATACTCTAAGAATTTTATGTTTCTAATGAATAATTCTTCTTTGTAGATAGCGCGAGAGCACGGTATTAGATTTATGGAAACATCAGCAAAAGCTGACATTAATATCGATCGTGCATTCAGTGAATTAGCGGAAGCTATTTTGGAGAAAATTCAGGGAAAAGAACCGCAGGATGCTCCAGATAGAGTAACAGTCGATAGAAGGGTGGAAAGAAGTTCCAATCGGTGCTGCTAATTTTGTATTATTTATTTAATGGCGCATAATAAAACTATCTGTATTTATATCTATATATATATATAAATATAAATATAAATATAAATACAAATATATATATAATATATATATATATATATAAACGCGTGCCACTCTTGAAATAGATTTGTGGATAGATATAGATTATAATTTAAATCATAATAGCATAATTAAACTCTTTGTGACACTGCCTGATCAAAACTGGTTCAGATAATTGAATGTCAATTGTGGTAATAACATTGAGTACAATTTAATGAAGGGTTGTCAACAAATTATTCAACTTTATTTTTCAACGTCAAATTCTTTCATTGTAATCCACAGGCTTCAGAGGATGGACTGTAAATGCTATTTTATGCATACATAAATATATTTATAAGTGTGTGTTTAAATGCACGTATACAGACTGAAGCTCCATTAAAAAAGAAAAAAAAAGCTAATATAGAATATCAATAATTATTAGCTTTATTGATAAGGCTTCATTTTTTCATAAGAAAGTTAGCATTAGTAATCGAACAAAGTTAGCTATGTCATATTGTTTGTTATAAAGCTACAATTTGTTACCATGATGAGAAGCATGAGAATGAATGCTAAAACATACATTTCAAACATTTTTATCTATGTAAACTTTTAACGCTTTTTTCATACAAAAACGTTGCACATCTCACACATGGCTTCTGTAACAATTAAGTTTTAATCGGATCTTTCTTAAGTTTCAATTGAAAAGCTTCAATCCAAAAGCTTTTATCCTATTTGTGTAAGAATAATTTACTATAAATATAAACATTCAAGATTTCGAAATTATTCTGTTATTATTCTATATAATCCCTTCAATACTATAATACTATAGATCATATTTCGTTATATACATATATCAAATAGAATTATACGCGTTTTTATGAAATATTTTGCACATACAAATGTGCAAAATATATTTTAAAATAAAATAATTGCTTCGTATCAGCAACTTTTATTATTCAAACATGAACAAAAATTAAACATACTGATAAAGTACCTATATATTTGTTAATACATAAATATCGACGAAATGTCTAGAATTTTTCAATAATCGCTTGACTATTGTATATTATGATTATAATATTACATATCATATATAATAATTTTATTATTAAAGTAAAGAGCAATAGTATTAATAACATCAGCAATTATATCATTCATTCAATTGTCACATATAAAGTGCACAGCGGTGATCTTATGTATGATATACTGACAGGTAATTTGAAGAGGGGGAACAGGGAAAGAAAAACAAAGTAAATATACGTAATTCTTAATTAAGATTATCAAAACAAAATATTAATTGTCAGGAACAAAAAACATCACTAAGAAAGTTATCACTTTACAAGAGAGTAATTTGAAGGAATTAATTTTTGAAGATAAGAATTACTTGTACATTTTACATTAAATGACTTCTCTTATCTTTATCTAATTTGATTTAAACTATAAAAATGATTTGAATACAACAATTAAATTACACCAATAAAATAATTATCGGTAATATTCGATATTACATGGAAAAAAAAAAATCAAAAAACATTATGATACATATAATTTCTAAGTAAGACAATAAAAAATATTTTTAAATAAAATCAAATATTCTATACGTAAAATTAAGTCAAGTGGTAACTGTTCTTTTGTGTACTTTCTATTTTCCATAATTAGGAAAACATGTAAAAGCTAATTCTCTTTGTAGCAATCAAAATTTGCTTTACACTCCTTTTCCCTTCCTTTTTACTTATTATTTACTCTCTAGAAAAAAGTATAGAGAGTCGAAACAAGGTGATGACAAGTAAAAGCCTACTACGCATTGTTTAGTAGAGAATTTTAATACAGTGGAATGTTCAGGTATCTTCTTAATATTAATCTCGAGATGCACCAATGATGACAAGGATATCCAAGAAAATATTAATAACATCTAAATACAAATTCAATGCGGCAAAAATATACTCCTCGGGAGAAGTAGAATATTTGTGTTTACCCCCAATTATCATTTGGGTATCATAGATCAAATAGAATGAGAAAATAAGTGCACCCAATGATGCATAAACAAGCTGCATGATCTTACTGGGCCAGATCATTGAAATAATACCGAATATAATTAAGATGACAAGAGCTATGAATAAAATAGTATGACAACTGGTGAAATCATATTTCGTTTGAAACGCAAATATTGTTAGTGCCAAACAAACAGCTGCTGTAATTCCCACTGCCATCAATACCTATGAAGCGAGAAAACCATATATTAATAATCCTAAATTAATTTTATACAATAAAGATTATTGCAGCTTACTTCTTCCGATTTGAAAGTGGATGCGGCCATCGCTAATAAGATTCCCTCAGCTATCGTAAATAAGAAAAGAAAGATAAAATTCATCGGAGCTTTACGTCTAACAGTGGTACAACAGGCCATGCAAATGATCAAAATTATGGTTGCAACAAAACAAATCCAAAATATTTCTCTGTGTGCCATCGCCCATTTCTGCGTTGGCTTGTGATACAGAAATAAAGCTATCAACGACAGAGTAATCAATAGCTGAGTCATTAGAATTGAGTAGACTTTTCTGTAAATAAAACAATAGAATTAATAATTTCATTTGCCATGTAACCAACAAGAAGACCAATCAATGACACCTATCTAAATACATACCTAATAAACCCATTTCGTATTGTTTTGTCATTAAAATCAAATCCCTTTATTTCATCTTGTAAGGGATCTTCCACATAACTTGACCCATACATTCCTGGTTGTGGAGTTACACCGAATGGTGTCCCGGTAGGAGGTGGAACGTGACCGTAAGGTGGTATACCTGGTGGTGGTACACCTGGTGGTGGTATAAATCCTGGTTCTAAAATAAAAGAAAAATAAAATACATAATAAAAATAATTGTTTATTAAAACATCTATTAAAAAAATTTGGACATACGTGGTGGAACGTTTCCAGCCGAATAAGAAGGTGGGTATCCTTCCTGTGGTGGTGGATAACCAGGATTTTGTGGCGGATAAGGAAAACCTATACAACAAACATTGAAAAACATGAATGAAAATATTACGATATTTTTGTTAACAATATCTTCTATATTATACTATAAGCATGCATTATTGTGAAGAATTATTATCACATAATTGTGATAAACATTATTACATTGCGTGCCATTTCATACGGATATGAATAGCATATATGTTTCTTGCAGGATCATGTTATTCATACATGTACGATATAAATGTAATTTATTAACCGATGACAATATATTATGCCTTTATAGAAACTATATTTGCAAATCTACTATAACGTGATAAAGAGAATTTTTGCACATATATTGCATTGATATTTTGAATTTAATTTAAAAAATATTATTTTCCCTTATAGGGTCATAAAATGCTAATATATATTTTACATACATATTAAATATATTTTACTGATTATAAATAAGAAAAAATAAATGTGATATATTTTTCTATGAAATTTTTTAATCTTAATAAATATGAACCTACCTAAATTTGGGACGATCACCGAATCGATCACAATAAATATCTTTTTCTATTCTTATGATATATATAATAGAACGTCGGTTACTCGAATGTTGATTATCTGAACATCGGTTATCTGAATACTCGTTTATCAGAGTATAGAATGAGTCATGTATATACGTATTTCTGCTATGTATTCAACAATTACTTATCTTATGATACATATATCTTCTAGCTGTCTTAAACCTTGCCTAAATTTAATGAGTTCATAGAAACAGTTTTCATTTATACGATGAGCATTAAAAAAAAAAGATTGATGTTCAAATTAGGACACAGTTTAGTCATGCATTGTAAAATGCATTGAATAATTAATTGTTTTATAATGAGCAAAACATCAAAGATGAAATAGATGCTGTATAAATGTTAATATTGAAATATATTATTAATTAGATATGTATTCATTTTTACATGGAAAATAATTGAAATTAAAAAAATTATTTAATTTTTAATCGAATTTATCGATCATTGATTCTCTACTGTACGTATGTATGCATATATACATAAGAAAATGTTACAAATATGAGATGAAATGATAAATGCCGCTTGGAAGCAAGAATTGCAGTGAATATATCTGTGGGGGGCTGTGTTCATATGCTGTATTAATAAATAAAATTACTGAAAAAAAAAGAAATATAATTTTGGTAACGTAAAGAAAAAAATTAAGACCTTGTTGCCCTGGATAGTATCCTGCACCTGGTGTGTTCCAAGTAGTCATCTCTTTTTGCTTGTATTAGCTGAAAAATAATCTATCATTACAACTAGTTGATATTAATAAGATATAGGGTAAGAAAACAGCAGCGCACGAATGTACCAGCAACCTTAAACAAGTAAGGTAATAATATGACTAATATAAATATAATATATCATCTTACATTATATATAGTAAGCATATATACGATATTATATAAATCTATGTATATTATGTGTGTGTGAGTGTGTTTATGCGTATGCGTATGCGTATGCGTATGCGTATGTGTAATGGAATTAGTCCTACAAGTTAAAAAAAACAAAACAAAAAAACAGCAAGTTAATTCTTGGTAAAAGATTCATCTATCTTATCTCTAAAATACAATGTTCATTTTTATTTTACTCTAATAATGATAACACTCATAACGTATATAACGTAATCATGTAAAAAAATCTACCATATTAACGTATTACGTACGCTTTATTAATTATAATAATTCAATGTATAAATTACTATCGGAGGAGGAAAACACGTTAGTAGTTGTATAATAACGTGTCAATTATTAGCAACAACGATGACGAGACCATGATGATAAAGACGACCAACTTTGAAAACATGAAATACTTCGATGAATTATTTACAAATCGTACGTAATCGATTTGTATATTAAAAATAAACGTACTACTTATTTAATTATAATCCGATTAATAAAAACTAAGTTTAAAATTAAGTCTTCTTAAATTAAATATATATTTCCTGGTAATATTTCGGGGAACTACCGATTTCTAAACAACGGAAGAGATGAATCTAGAAAAATACCGGAAATAATATAAGTTTAGTTATGCATTAATATAATAATATATAATTGCATGTTAAATTAAATCATTGCAGCACTTTGTGCAACAGTGCAATCTGGTAAAATTCGATAAATAAATAATCAAATATCAGATAGAACTTCTCTTTGCGTTAATAAAAATGACAGGAAGTATTATATCTCAATTCGATGCGTCACACTACTTTCTAGAAATAGTTACAATCAATAATAAAGCACATTCGTGCGCCGAATATGATCGATGTTTATTTACCTCTTTTTATTTGGATTTAACAATTGTTCTTGATAAAATAACCAATATAACAACTCTGGTGAAAAAACTTGAAACTTTTTAGAAAACGCGATCTCTAAACGAAGTTAATTTTAAAACTGTTACTCGCGCAATCTAATTGTTAATATACGTATGTTGTATGTATGTATATAATATGTAAGCTTCCAACGTAACAGAACGAACAACACACTTCGGCAAGTTCCGATATTATTCTACCCAAAAGTAACTGTTATCAAGTATGGCAAACTTGAGGGTGTGACGCTTCCATCTTCTGAATTATAAGCGCTTGCGTAATACGACTAACAAAAGGAAAATATGTTATTGTATTTAGGTCATACACATGTATTTACATACCTATTCATAAAGGAGACTTTAAATTTATTAGCTCACGAGCCAAAGAATTTTCTTATTTAAAAAATCGATAAATTCAGAATCTTTCTCCAGTGCTATTGGATAATGACTCATCGGTATACTTTCTGTTATAACTCTCTTCTCATTGGTAAACGTGTCGCTTTTAATATTTAATATGATTAGCGGTCATTTATATCGTTTATGTTAGATCGATTTTTTTTATGTGTATTATATATTATTTAATGAAAAGTTATTGCGTTTATCATTTAGTTTTTTTAAAATATGAAAAATAACAAAGATGACGTGAATAGGATTTTTTATTTTTATTATTGGTATTTCGAATTAAGGTTATGAGATGCTAGCGACATCTCCATGCATTGATATTTAGTTCATGCGTTAGTGCATCATCATAATAGTTTAAATATCACGTGCGTTTTAGGTTTTGTTTGAATTTATAGTATGAAAATAAAATAATGAATGAAATGAGGATACATAACGTAAGATTTTACGAATTAAAACCTAAATCTGCTACCTGCTTATATCATGAATCGGAAACTAAAAAATTAGCACTTGCTAGGTTAGTTTTTATTATTTTAATATTTGATATCTTGTTTGTTTGTGTATGTGTAAGCTTTAACAATAATTCTAATATATTATTCTTCTTGTTTATAGAAATGATAATTCGATAGAGCTATGGAATGTTCAAAATGCTCCATTTATCGAGTGTGTTATTCCTGGTGATTCGGAAAATTCCATAGAAAGTATTCTTTTGATCGGTTCAAGACTGTTTTCGACCGGTCTTCATGGCCTAGTTGTAGAGTATAATTTAACAACATTACAAAGTAAATATCAGGTATCGGTTACCGGCGGAGCAGCATGGTGTATGGATATTAATCAACGAAAGACGCTTATTGCTGTTGGTACGGAAGATGGATACATTAATACATTTTACGTCACTGAAGATTCATTAATTTATGAACGGATATTTGACAAACAAAATGGAAGGATTCTGTGTATTAAATGGGATAATACTGGAGAAATGATATTTACTGGATCAACGGATACAGTGAGAGTTTGGAGTACAGTGTCAGGACATGCTATTCATAAAATGACTACGTCTAGAAAAGAAATAAGAAAAGATACTATTGTATGGTGTCTAGCAGTAACAGATGATAATTTAATTATTTCTGGCGACTCTCGTGGATATTTGTCCTTTTGGGATCCTTATGTGGGTACTTTAATTGAGTCTCATGAAAGTCATTCTGCCGATATATTAGCAGTCACGTTGTCTCATGAGAAGAATGTTGTATATTGTGCAGGAGTTGATCCAGTTGTAAGAAGTTTCTGTAAAGTTACTCTAAAATCAAGCGGAAAGTCACACTGGGTTAAAGGAATAGAAAGAAGATTACATTCCCACGATGTTAGAGCTTTAGTAGACGCCGATGGTAAATTATATTCCGCCGGAGTGGATGGATATTTATCTCAATCGAGTTATCCTCCTAAAGTACTTGTCAAATATCCACCCTTACTTCAACCACCTTCTGTTGTTTTATGTAAAAAGTCCAGATGTGTATTGTTGCGTTATTCGAATTATCTTGAACTATGGAGATTAGGATCTTCTGTCAAAACTGCTTTGGAATCTGTAAAAGTTGGCATGTTACATCAATTGGATGACGAACCGATAAAACTATTAGAACTTAGAACTAAAGGAGGTGAAAGTATTTTATCCTGCGCTATTAGTAAGGATTCTAAAACTATAGTGTATTCAACAGATACTCATGTTAGAGTATTTAATTTTGACGTAGTACAGGGAGATGCTGTATTATCACGAAATGATACTGATATAACTGTGAAAAGAATACAAAAAATGTTGTTTAGTCCAAGTGGTAACTTATTGGCTACAATTAACAACGATGGGGAAGAGAATATAGTAACATTATATAAATTAAATAAAAAAAGTTTGAGACATATTGGATCATTCCATACGATGAATGAGTCTATAGTAAATGTTAGTCTAGTATGTTTCTCACCAGATGATAAATATTTAATATGTTCTGATCGTCAAGGTAATATTGCAGTATATGTAGTTAATGGAGATCTTACGCAAAAATCTCTTCAATCATGGCGATTGCCTAGTTATAGTTGTCCGCCAACAGCAATGGCAGTACATAAAGATACTTTAAATCTTGTCATTGTATACTCCGATCATAAGGTAAGAAAAATAAAATCGTAGCTATAAAATATGATACAATAATAACAGTATTATCGGTATATTGAAATTGTAAACATTTATAAAAGCTTATATTATATATAAATTTAACTTTAATAATCTCATATTGAACATTACATTTTCAGATAGTCGAATATAATTTGCCTAAAAAACAATACACTCAGTTTTCAAATAACTTACAAAGTCGTATTCCAAAACAATGGTTGGCACGTCCGTTTCCGATAATAAATATTTGTTTTGATCCATACAATGAGAACATTATAATCATGCACGATGATTCTAACGTATATATAATAAATAAAGAAAACGAATCCCTGGAAAGAGAAAGTAAAATTTTGAAATGTGAAAATAATGACGATACCACGGAAGATAGCAGCTCCGCATTGAGTTTACAATCGCAACATGCTTTCAAAGTTGCCAAAAAGTATAAGGTAATTTTTAATTTAGATTTTAATTGATTCATTGTCGTTATTGTCTTGCAAGAAATTATATGTGTTTGTTTGTTTTTTTTTTTACAGCATCTTGTTTATTTAAACTGGTTGAACGATCAAGAAATGGTCGCGGTTGAAGTGAATCCAATTGCATTGATAGAAAAATTGCCACCTCCGTTAAAACAAAAGTGGTACGGCATGTAAATAGGACGAAAAATTGATGAAAATCCTTCAATATATATATAGCATAATAGTAAGCATAATTTTTTATAAGATTTTACAATTATATAAAATGCATTTGGACATATGCAACAGTTTATAATTGTACCTGTATTTCAAATTTTATCACTATTAACATTTACTGTAACATCTTCATCTTGTTTTTAATTAAAATTTCTCTCTCTCTCTCTCTCTCTCTCTCTCTTTTTCACTCTCTCTCTTTCTATATATGTAATGTTACGAGCAATAGTTCGAACGATGTATATATTTTGGGCATTGCATAAAATGCCCACGTAAATCAAGCAATATATATAATTAGCAGCTATTTCATAAACTACCTGGTCATTCTATACATGGCCTGTAACATATATACACAAGAAGAATTAAATATTCGTTTTGGTAATTACAATAACAGATGACCAAGTAAAAAAAAAGAAATAGTAAATTAAAAAAATTTATTTTATAATATAAATAATTATATAAAATAAAATCAATTTTTAATATTGTTTAACTTTAATTCCACATTGTCGTAATTACTAGTATACATACACTCACAAACATATGTATACATATATAGAATCAACCAAGAAAAATGAATTTTTGTTGCGTTAGATAATTTTCTATTTCCGCGGAAGAACGAATGGTCCATTTTGGTGAAATATACATAGGGCCGGTGAACTCTAGATTGTATTCCATGCGAGAAGATCTCCAGCCGACCATTGCGGACGCCGTTCTGGGAACGGCTTGCGAAGGTTTCAAGGGAATTGGTGAACATTTAGTCGGGTCTTCCGGCGGTTTTCGCTTGAAAGTATCCGCCGGAAGTGCCGCTTTTCTGCATTCTTCGGCCAGCACCTGCGGTCAGTGGCATTGGAACTCGTTGAAATTCGTGACCGGTCGGCCGCACGATTGTACGCAAGAGTATTTTTATGGTACCTTTTGAAAATATTCTCTGGACAAACATTCGTATCTCGCAGACCATTTCCGTTCTGTCTCCCGTTCGGCTTTTATCACCTCTTTACTAAAATTTACCATAAATTTTAAAGAATTTTCCTTTTTTTTTCCTATTTTAAAATAAAGACACTAAACGCGTTAACGTATACCTAATTTTGTCGGAAATCACTGGATCTTTCATACTACAATAACGTTTCACGTGAACCGTTCTATCGATTTTCTTACTTTCCTTGTAATCCTGATTTTTCTCCGCCATTTTATTTTTATTTTCTTCACCTACGGTATATTAATCAATTAATAACTCTAATCAACAAATTTCAATATTTTTTTTCTTTCTGTAAATGATTTTAAATATATCGATCCTTCCTAATCCTGGGGTGCTGAATTAAATAGAAAAAAATCATCTTTCTCTATCACGCGTTACCATTTCCTAGATACACAATACTAATCACACTTGCGTGAAATATTAGTTTACAAATATAAAACGTTCGATTAATACGATTACTTTCAGTACTAAATCTGACATTTCATACGTAATTATTTTAATAAAATACGGGTACACAGGGTTAATGATTTTAAATGCATCTAAGCGATTACATTTAGAATTAATAAATATGTAAACTTACCTAATTTTGAGTTGTGGAATTCAATGGAAAAATAATCAGTTTTTCCTTATGAGGTCACAGTAGTTGTTAGCCGTAGACAGTGTAGTTTCAAAAAACACTACTCACGAACATTGGCATAATTAGTATTTTGATGCAAGATAGATTTCTTCTTCAATTTTTCACGTAGAGATAAAAATGAGATATTTTTCAGTTTTAAAAGAGATTGTTATATCGAAAAGGGTAGGATATATTAAAAATATTGTTTTCTTTTTTTTTTCTTTTTGGTGTGAAAAATAGCGCACGATAGAATTAGAATAATTACTTTCCGACGTAAAATCGTTCACAAAAGCAATTCGATAGACAATGGTAATTACATATAAACTACTACTGTATAAATTTTAAGTTAATCGGTCATAATCTGTGGTAGTAATCTTTCCGACAATTTCAGTTAATGTAGTTTTAAGATACGAGCATTTAAGCATTTAAAGTTTCACATAGCTCGGAGCACGTTTCATGGGACTAGGAAAGCTTACCTGAAATAGGCATTTAGGTACTTGTCACTTCTATGAAAATTCTTTCACTGTGTTTCAATAACCTGAAGAAATATTTAAAGGTCAAAAACAATTTTGGATCTTTTGAAAATTCTAAAGCAACTAATAATCCCTTAATCCCCAAATTGAAAAAATCTGACGTATATTAGCACATTTTAAAAGACAGATACAAATTTTATATATGAAATTACGTAATAATTGATATACAACGAATCTTCTGCAAAAAGATTGTTAACTAGTATTATTATTGGTCTAACCCGATTCACATTTATCACGAACGAACAAATATCCTATTTACTACCTTGTTTGTTCGATATACGAGTTATGGTGGGGTCGTTGCTATCCTAGAATCTGTCGCGAAATTTAAATTCTATTCTTTGATATATATTTTATCAAATGAATTATTGTAAAAGAAAGAGAAAAAGAAAGGAAACTTAATAATTAAATAAACCATAAACCTACGATAATTTTTTGTAAGAAATAGTCAATATTTGTCTTCAACAAAGAAATAACACTTTGTGTAAACATGAAGACGTCAGTTGGTTTTAATCGAACATATACCAATAGGAAGACGTTAAATATAGATAAATCAAGGCAATGTTCCTTAAGAAAAGCCGAAGGCTAAGGGATACCGCGGAGTCGTAAATCGAGAAAGCGTTTAATCTTCGCCGCGGTTGTAACCCGTTGATAGTAGCGAACCGAGCGAGAGGGCGTAGACTTGGCTTAAGCCTCTAGGAAATAATCAAAGCGGCGATATAAGCACCGACTAAGCTGGCTATGTTCTATGTGTTGGAAGTTACGAGAGACTCGGTGTTATATCGGTGCGAGTTCGAGGTGTAACACACGAAGGAAGCTCGAGGAAGGTCGCAAAGGAGGTGGAGGTACAGAAGGAGAAGAAGAAGGAGGAGACGTCGATAGGATACTCTCTCTCTTCCTCTTTCTCTTCTTTCTCACGAGCTAACATAAATGGTAAGAGGAAGAGGAGGAGGAGGAGGAGGATGAGAAGAAGAAGAAGAAGGAGGAGTGGATCTGCAGAGTGCAATGCGCCGAGATTACGACTAATCTGCGCCCGAGACCGCTCGGAAGCGTAGTTTCTGTAAGTTACATTGCTTAAAGCGTCAGCTCGTTGAACCCCTCGAACTTCGACGACGGCTACAACCTCGAAGCTTTCCTCCTTTAACTCTCTCTCTCTCTCTCTTTCTCTTCCTAGTAAAGTATACTCCCCTTCTCATTCTCGTTCTTGTTCACTTGCCTTCTCACTCGGTCGTCTCTTCTATGTTCGACTTTATGGTCGCCGTGGCATTACCGAGGACCGATTCCTCTGGGAAAATTGCGTTCTAGAAACTCACCAAGTTCGACGTCGTACGCACCTGACTCGTGTTCTTCCTTCCATCCTTCCTTACTTCCTTCCTTTCTACCTTCCTATCTTCCTACCTTCCTATCTTAATTCTTGCCTTTCCCGAGTCCTGCCCTGAGAAACTTTGTGTTATATCCTTCTCTCTCTCTCACTTTCTTATACTCCGGGTACTTCGAGATGGACAAGAGAGTTTCTTTGAAGGTCGAGTCTAAGGCGATTTGCTCGGTTTAATCTCGTAACGATACCGTCTGAGAAAGTACGTTAGTCCTAGACCTCTTTTCGTGGTCCCCCAAGAGCCAGAAGTTACGATCCCGTTAACAAACACCACCCAGGAGGAGTTAACATTTTACCCAAGGAAAAATTCAATTACACTCTAAAACGATCTAATTGAAAATTCGAATTTTCTTTAAATGAAATTTAAAGAAATTAAAGTAATAAGAAAGGTTTTATTCTTTTATCGTACCACGAGAATATCGCGCGCTTAAATATTATTTATTTATACAATACAAGGATATGAGAAATATATCAATCCAAAACTGACCACGATTGGATGGTTGGACCTTAGAATGGTAACAACCAACAATGAGTTAGTTGTACAACTGTATCTCTCCTGGGGGGGGGGGGTGAGTTTACATAGAATGACTAGCTGCACAGGAGAGAGGTGAGGGTGGGAAGAGGGAGAAAGTGCAACGAGATGGGCCAAGAAGATGGTGGAGAAGAGAAGGGGTGGAGAGGGAAGTTGGTAGGTTAGAGCTAGCGTAGAAAGACACGGTGGGGTTTGCTGTAAATTACAAGCAGTGCGCCAAGCCGCCTACGGTCTATCTCTCTCTCTCTCTCACATACACACACTTTTCTCTGGTGTGGCGCATGGGTGTCTAGACGTATAGATAATGCCGAGTTTGTGCGGGGCAGCGCAAGCTAGACGGTCCCTGGTTCATCCAGCCAGCCAGCCAGCCAACCAGCCAGCCAACCGGGCTAGGCTAGACACATCGACCATGCTCCGTTTCTCTCTCACTCTCTCTCTCTCTCTCTCTCACACACACACATACACGCATTCTAGCTCTATCTTCTCCTCCCCTTCCCCCATTTTCCACCGCCCCCTCCTCCTTCTCCTTTCGTTCCATCTCTTTTCCCTCCATGAGAGGTTGTCGTATTCGCGCATCCGCGAATATATGCCCAACCGGATTTCCTATCGTCCTCGTTGCACCAGCAGCACTACTAGCAACAGCAGCAGCAGTAACAGTAGCAGTAGCAGTAGCAGTAGTAGCATCACGAACCGAGTTCCTCTGGCATTCGGCACAGACAGGAGATGCAAATCCTCCTCCAATAGGATCGCCCGTGAGATCCGAGATCCCATTGGCAGCGATCGTGACATGGATGATTCACGAGCCTTTCGTCTCTTTCTCTCTCTCTTTTTGCTTCCTTACTTCATTCTTTCTCCATTTCTTATTCTTCTTCTTCTTATTCTTCTTTTTCTCTTGAGGGTATTCTCCAATCGAACGATTGCATCTCGGCATCACTTATCTCCAAATTATTCTACAATACTTACTTGTTGTTCTTCTTCTTTTTCTTCTTTGATGTTTTAGAGAAAAATAGTGAAATTATTTATTACTAATAAAACAGAAAGAAAACAAGTAAACGATTAATTGATATATTTCATTGATCGAAATCTATGGTATATAATAATGTACACTACCTGTACGTAATCGGTTTGAGGATTTTTACGAGTCTCGAGTTTCAGAGTCAGAGTGGAAAAGATCGAAAGGGTGAGAGGGGTGGACTGTTTATCGAAGCAAGCTATTATGAAGGATTAAGGGTATCGTGCACTCCACCAACCCCTCTCAACCTTGTCGGCTCTAGTTGCCACCGTTCCTCTCTCTCTCTCTCTCTCTCTCTCTCTCTTACTCTCTAACTCACTTACTCACTCATTCACTCACTCACTCACTCACTTTTTCCCTCTCTATTCCTTTCTATTTCTATCCCCCTTCAACTAACAGCACCCAAACCTCATCGCCATCCTTTCGTTTGGTCCTCCACCACATTCTCTCCACCTTCCCACACTCATACCTCCTCTTCCTCCTCTTTCCTCTCCTATATCCCTTTACCCCGTAGCAGAGCAGCCCTCTCCCCTTCCTCTCTCTTCTCTCTAACCACCGTAGTGTTTTAATCGGCAGACTGCAATGCATAAATCCCCGTTAAATAATACGGCAGTTAACAGTGCCATTAAGCCGTTCGAGATACCGCAAAACCGGTAGGGCGCCGGTATGCGCGAAGTCTGCATTTATCGGCGACCGGTGGGACAGGGAGATGGAGGATCGGGGGAGGGGGCTGGAGGTAACGGGCGACGGTGCTAGGAAATATTGTTTGCCGTTCGTTTTCCACATTCGTTTTCTATGGTACTCTCCTGGATTCCGTTCTCCGCGATTGGGTTTTAAAGAGAATCGAAAAAAGAAAATAAAAACAAAAAAAAGAAACCCCAAAATGTCTATCTTGCTTATATATGTGGGTGTTTGTATGTAGGGAGAATAGTCTAGCCTTAGTCTAGTCCTCAGTCTAGTCTTTTACTCTCTTTATCGTATTTTTCTTTCGTTTAAGTCCTTGGTAGAGAAACCGTTTTCGATATACTCTATGTATATGCGTGTGTGTGTGTGTGTGTGCTGTAAGAAAACGGTAGCTAGAGTACGCTGTAGACATTCTCTCCTTCTCCTTATCCTTCATTTTCTTTTTCTCTTTTCTTTTTTCTTTTTCTTTCTAAAGCGAAGAAAGTCACCGGATTTAAGCACCTCTTTTACAACTCCGCGAGCTCGCTTTATATGTTTCAAAGCGGAAAAGAGGAGGAGGAGAGAGTATGTGTAATGAGCGCGAGGATTCCTTTGATACGCGTAACCAGGGCTTTGGAATATTTCAGAGAAATCTCTTAAGGCTTCAGACTGGGATACAAATAAGAGGACTCGATGGAGAAAGAGAGAAAGAGAGTAAGAGAGAGAGAGAGAGAGTGAGAGAGAAACATAATATTTCGAGTTTGCTCGAGAAAAATAAAGAGAATAAAGAAAAGATAACAAAGATGGTTAATTGGAAATTGTTGGTAACTATTAAAGATAAAATCATACGGTATTTTAATCTCGCGTATTCTTGATTAACGTTTTTTAATTAAACCTCTTGTTCATACTACCAATTTTCGATATGTTCAAAATACAGGTACTCTCGTATGTGCGTATAACAGGGAAAAAGAGAGAGAGAAAGTGAATATCTAAACGTTAAGTTCGATCTATGCGCGTTAATGGAAGTATCCAATCATTGTCCGAAATGCATCGAGAAGGGTGCATACAAATGGAAAAAATTTCTAAAAAATACTTTAAAAAGTGGCCGTCACACGGAGTGACTGACTCTGTTAAGGGTACAAAAGTACTTCATCGTTGTTGTAACATTGTTTGTCGTAATGTAATCGTAGTAGTTTTTTACTGGAAGTCGTATCGACGTATAGGGAGAAGGAAACAACGATCCACTTGATTAGTACACGTAATTTTAGTATGTCTGTCGGCACTTTATATCCCTCTAATTAACTCATCCGCCTATTACTATACTCTTAACTACTGTCTATTGACCACGCGTTGTTCACGACTTCTTTCCTTGCATTCTATTTCTCTTACCTAGTGAACAAAAAAATTACCCACCTAAAACCCAACCATAAATTATAGTACACAAAGAAAGAAAGAAAGAAAATATAGACATCCATTTCGAACGCATCTGTCTGCCCTTTTCGTGACAATGGACGAAACGACTTACAATTAGCTTATTTCGTCTTTTAACCGAAACGGATATGGATCGTTGACTTGTCAAGGAATTACTATGTTTATGAAAATGTAACGTTTTAACGTTACTGTTCCTGTCCCTTATCAATTATTGAGACATCTGAATTTTTTATTTCTTCTTCTTTTTTCTTGTTGTTCAAGCCTCGGATTTACGATCGTCATAAAACGTTCAGGTTAAAAGGATTATAGCATTGTAATACTCAATTAAATCGTTAACAACGTAATTTAAAAAAAAAAAAAGAAAAAAAAGAGTAATCTCATTTGAATAAACCTATAAGACGTTTTATTAAGACATTTAGGATGTTAACACATCTAATTAGTCAATTTGTATTCAGGTATTCAAACATTCCTCTACCTACGTACAAATACTTTACCTTTTTTTCTCAATGAGGGACAGCGGGGGGAAAAGAAGCAACAACCGAGAGTAGTGGAAAAGCAACGGTATAGTGCCTAACGTCGCGAGTTCACTCATCTTTGCAAACCCAATCTCCAAAGGAGATACTTTTTACGAGGAGAGAAACGCGGCTAGAAACAGGAGAGTGTATCTTTCCCTGGAAATTACATTAAAACGACGAACCAGCAATACACACCCATTCCCCGTTAACCATTTTTCTCGTCGCGGGGTATCACCAAATGAATCACCATTTCCTTAGGAAGACTCCTACTGTGAAACACCTAACCTTTCCTAGTTCCATTATTCTTATTTAGAGTATTCGTTTGGGAAAGAGAGAGAGAGAGAGAGAGAAGAATAACAGATCGGTTAATTTAATTCAACTTTATCGGGGTAGAGTAACGAATCGAGATCTATCTTGTTAAAGAAATAATAATAATAATTATAATAAAAAAGGAAAAAATCACATTAAACTTGAAAGTTTATAAAGGAAACGAGGGAATATATATTTCAAAGAACCCTATATCGCGTTTAAACTCTCGTGTCTTTTATTTACCATGCTCGTGAAGAAAGGAAAAGCCTAGACTTTACACTACGAGAGAGGTATGTACCTCTCTCTCTCTCTCTATCTCTCTTACTGCAAAGCTTTGTGGTACACACGAAACACGAGCAAACAACACACTTACAGGGAAGTGCGAGTATACACGTGCTCGAGGTTGCGACAAAACCTCATGGCACGCACGTTGCACGGTATCGGGTCTGAATATATGGAGTATAGGTGTAACTGTGTGCTGATGCATGTTGGGATGTATATATATATATATTTGTAAGAGAGAGTGAGTGAGAGAGAAAGAGAGGGAGACAAAGAGAGAAAGAGAGAAGAGCGTGCAGACGGGTCGAGCCGATGGCAGCGAAGCAAACACGGCATCCAGGTCAGACCGTCTGCTCGCTGGCTGTGTCATCGACTGCTACGAAGGCACCTTCCGCGGATACACATATCGACGTCTCGGTGTTTTGTCAACACCGGTTCCTACTATCCTTGGATATGTCGTCTCGTCAACAACGTTTTTCCACGCTTTACTTCGACTCCAACCAACCGCTTTGCATCTCTTCCTTCTTCTTCTCATCCTCCTCATCCTACTCTTTCTTCTTGTTCATCTTCTTGTCTCCTTTCACCTCCTCCGAAGATGGTATATAAAGTATATATACGTTGTTCGCACTGTTAAGAGATACCAACGTGAGAAACACTAGAACGTATTTTTCTCTTCTTGAAAAGAAGATTGCCAAAAGTTTGATTTGTTTTTGTCTTTTATTTGTCCCTATAAACGAATTAAGGTTTCTCTTTTACACTGCGTATATCCTTTACTAGGGATTACCCGTTCGTCGGTAATTGTCAGAGACACTGTAAGACACTTAACATTTTTACGAGATAAGTTTTTACCTCCTGGACGGATTTTAACGAGAATTTGTAAAAGGGAGAAGAAATAACGGAATCGTAAGAAACGCGATAGAAATGTAGGGGTGTCTTGTCTCGTAAAATATACAGAAGAAAAGAAATAGAGACAGTTTTCCCGTTTATTATTTCTTTCCTTCGTTCGTTCATTCATTCATTCCTTCGTGTTACGATAAAAGCTTTCTTGGTAGGTAAGTAAGGTACCAAACGAGATCGTCATTTCTATCTTGTTCTTCTATCCACATTCGCATTTAAATTTTCCAATCCAGTTAGGGACACGCAAAGCTCGTCGAGCATCGTCATCACCGTTACCCACGTCTGATGTACGTTAGATCCGTGTGTTGTTTATGTTATCTAAAAAAGGGGGCAAAAGAAAAATAGAGAGAAAGAAATAAAGAAAGAAACTATTAAAGGAGATGATTTAATAAGAAACGAGCTTAGTATATATATAAGAAGAAAGAGAATAAAACAAATGAAAAAATGTTGGAAATGACGAGAGAATCGTAGACGCAACCTGGGCGTGATTTCATTCTCGGGGCGAGTCGAGCGCGATAAAAGACTGGGGTTCAGGGGGTTGATGGTGGGAAAAAGTTTTCCACGGTTAACGCAATGAGAGAAACCTGGTAGAATACGTGGGAAGAAAGATAAAAAAAGGAAGAGGGGGATGGAGGGGGGTTAGGTAGGTGAGGGGTTAGAAACGGGGAAAAGGAAGAGGAAAGAACGGATAACGCAGACGGCAAGCAGACGGGCGCGGTCATGGCGAACGGCATTTTAATAGGTTCCCGTAGTTTAGAGGAAAAAGTTTGGAAACGCAAAATAAAATCGGCGAGGTGTACCCTTTTCCTGGGTTTACTTCGTTCTTCGTTTCGCAGGGAGAGTTACGATGAGACGTTAGCTGCCGGTTAAACTCGGTTGGCTAGCTGGCTAGTCTCGGCCGACCGGCCAAGTCAGTGGTAACCGGTGAGGAGGGTGGGTCATGCATATTCACGCGTGCCATTCGTACGCACGGAATTAAGCGTCCAGGGAATTAAAAACGGTTTTTGGTTCCGAGCGTGACATCCCTCTTGAAACCTTCTGTTCGCCTCAACCTAGTCAGTCCATGGCAACGATTACCGTTCGGGGACTTTTTCCAAGGATCAAACTTTTCTGCATTCCTAAAGAGGACAAAAATCTCGAGGATTTTTTCAAACGCTCGTGTATTTTTTTTTCTTCTTTTCGTGATTTACGAGTAACATATTTAATCTAACTAAAATATTATAAAATAAATATATAATAATTACTTAAAAGAATGTATGTAAGTGTAAATATACGAAGAAAAGGATGCTTTTGAAATTCTAACCTAGCAACGAATAAGTTTACGTGGTCAAGCATTTTTTTATGTTGGATCGCATTTTGTTCTCCGATTTAAAAAAAAAATCGCTTTTTCACTTTCTTACTTCGATATTTAAAACGCTTTAAGGAATAAAGTAAGAATAAGAAGAAGACGAAGACGAAGACGAAGACGAAGAAGAAGAAGATGAGAAGACGATAAAAGGAGCCGTTAGAATAAGGGCCGCGTAACCTCAAACCTCGAGGAATCTCCAGCATCGTAGTATCGCGTCTGCTCCCTTCTGCACCGCATCCTTTGCTTGGTGCAGGACCGTAACGACACTCTCTTCCTCCTTCTCTGCCCCTTTCCAACCCCCATTCCCCGTCACCGAACCCAGCGCTACCGTTTTCATCTCTCCTTTCGCCCCCGTATCCACCCCCCTTCGCCCCTACTCTCCCTTTTCCAACCCGTCTCGTCTCCAACTTCTCTCTACCCCTCTTCCTCGTCTCCAGCCCTAGGAAGCAGCCAGCGCATTCGCCCTATCCGCCCTTTTCTCTCCTTCTCTTCTCTACCCTCGCGCGCACACCCCCAATTGCGTCTCCTGAAAACTCGTCGGCACTCCAGACGACGACGACGACGGCGGCTCCGGTAACGGAGACCCCCTTGAAACGCCGAACGAGCGCGTTACGCCCGTTTTCTCCTAGACGATCGCATTTAAGCTATGTAATATATATATATATATATATATATGTATATACATGTATATACCTATTCGTAGTCGACCGCTGGACGAGAGTTCGACCTTTCAATCCCTTTTTCTTTTTTATTCACTTCCCACCCACCTTCCAATTTTTATTCTTATAAAAGAAATAAAAATAAATTATAAGAAGAAGGATTACACGATTTTTAATGAACAAAATAAATATTAGGTTTCGGGAAAAAAAGATAAATCCATTATCTTTACATTTATTTAAAGTCAAAAAACAATGGATTTCTTTTTCTCCGAATTTAATATATAATAGTAAAGGGGGTTGTTATTCGAAACGAACGAATCTAGGGGATGAGAAAGTTGATGCAGTAGTAGGATGGATGGATGGGTGACAGGTCGCACGATTCGAGTCGACGCAACCGTGACATTGAAACGTTACGTCAAAGTTTCCATGCATCTCCCTTTCTATATCTGACGGTAGTCTACCGTCATCATCCTCCTCTTCCTCCTCCTCGTCGTCGTCGTCGTCGTCGTCGTCGTCGTCGTCGTCGTCGTCGTCGTTGGACAGACGGCTGAACGATTAGACAAGAGGGCTGACGTCATGACTCTTCGCTCCTTTCCCTTCCTATGGTAGGCGATGTTCAACAAGCCCCTTTTCTACCCCTCGCTAGGGGTTCACTCTCGTCGATAGAGGAGAAGAAGAAGGAGGAGGAGGAGTCCTACAGCTTCCGGACCCCTTTTCGTTTTTGAGCCTTTACGATGGCCCTTCAGAATGCAACTTTATTCTCCGTATCGAGAATCTAACAATGAACGAATTCTAAGTGTTAACGTTGCCCGACCGTGGCGTCGAAAACATACAACAGAGTTACCCTCCCTCCATGCTATTTTTTCAAAATTTTTCTAAATCCATCCTCATCCTATTGTTGAACGTTAAAAATCGTTGAAAAAGAAGAAGAAGAAGAAGGTTTTTTTATCAAAATTTTTCTAAATCCATCCTCATCCGATTGTTCGATGTTAAAAATCGTTGAAGAAGAAGAAGGGGACCTAGATTCGATTGAAAGGAAAGGTAAACGTGAGAAAAACTCGTCGGGTGATGATGATGATGATTCGTCCAATCTCGGACCGATGGAAACAGTCCAAGTGGAACGTTTCCAATTCGTGCTCCTAGCACGGAAACAATACCGCTTTTGCGGGGAAAATATCACATAAATTATTCTCCCAGTCGCATAGTTTTCCGCTTGCTCGAATCGATATTCCTGGATGTCTTCCTTCCTTCTTTCCTTCCTTCCTTCCTTCCTTCCTTCCTTCCTTCCTTCCTTTCTTTTCTCACATACAGAGAACTTGCTCGACCAAGAGATATTAATCTTCTAGATGCATCCTGCTGGTAGGATAAACCGTACGTTAACCTTTTACGCTCGAGGCCTTTTTCGTTGGAACCCTACAAACAACAACAACAACTCTAAAGGATTTTACGAATATTTTGATTTATTTCTTGCAGTCAACTGAAAATGATAAATAAAATGATTAATTAATCCTATACATATTAATATATAAAAACTATAATTATTATATTATATTTTAATATTTTATGTATCTCAATACATCCCAAAGAAGAACGTTTTTTTAAATATTAATCTCAGTATTGTTATTTATTGTTAATATGATATTTTATTTAATAATCCGTATTATATATAAATATTCTTATTAATTATCTAAACTTTCTATCAACCTTATATATTAAATACGTGCATTTTAAATATGTATATTGAATTTTAATTAAGCATATTAAAAAATAACGAGATTACATTTAATAATTATTTCTAAAATTATTTTTAATCGAAGAAACCAATATAAATACATACATACATATACTTATTAATTATCTAAATATGAAGAAATAAATAAAAATCAATCGTTAGAAATAGATAAGAATTGTTTTAAAAGTGGATTAATGGTAAGAAAAGTAGGTCATTGGTAAAATATAGGTCATCCAAAAGCTTATTCTATAACATAAGTAAAAGTAAGTCAGGTATTGTATCTCTCGGTGAAATTCCAAGAAATTCGTTATTTATAAAATACACATAGGAAAACATTCCCTAACACAACTAATTTAGAAAAAATGTTTTGCTTACGTTCGTTTCTCTTCGTCACTCCTCGGCCGATGTCGATAACCTACTGTTAACATTTCTATTCTACATTGTTTAAATTGTACCTTGACCTTCGAGTATGTTCGGGATCTTTCGACTATATTCGTAGCTATTATTCATATTAATTGTTAGTCTTTTTCGAGCATTCGAAGGTAAATCACCGATATTAGATAAAGTACATATTTTTAATTCGCATCGCGTATACGTGTGTGCGTGTTTTTTTTCTATGCAAGTGATATGCATATGTGAGCGTGTGTGTGTGTGTAGTGCTGGAAAGTGATATATACATATATGGGTACGTGCAGTTATGGATATAAATATGCAGCATTGGATATAAGGACAAAGTACACCTATGGTGAGCTGATCATAATTTTTAACCTTTTTTAACATTTGACCGCGGCGTGATAAATTTAGTGTTTTGTGTCTAAACGCACCCACACATCCAAGCATTCATAATTCTGTTGTTTCATATAAGACTCACGTATTCACTCTCTCTCTCTCTCTCTCTCTCTCTCTCTCTAACGCTTACTTTTTTATCTGCTTTATCAATAATTATTAAAAATACCTGAAAGAATCTTTGTAAAATGATTATACTTACATGAATATCTGTTAAATAATTCGTCCGATAATTGTTTTGCATCGCTGTTCAAAAAATGTTCATCAGCGAATAAAATTAATAATTATTAATATTAACCCTGTAGTAAATTTCAAGGGTAGTAAAGAAAACGTAAAAATGTAAAAAATATTATTAAAAATTGTACTTCTGTAACGGGGCATTATTCAGTTGCATTTCGTAGACGAGGTGTTACGCCTTAAGACAAGGGGTCAGCAGCTCGCTTGCTCGCTCGCGTTATATTCCTCCCGGATCTCGGGAATGTTCACTTTCGTATGCGAAAAGGGGGAGGAACAATGGCGTAAGTGGCATGCACGACCGCACAAGCGGACAGACGGCCCTGCGGGAAATTGCATTGCACGCATCGGGCGGACACGAAACTGTACCCTCTCTCCACCACCCCTCTCTTTCTCTCTGTCTCTCTGTCCGTTTCTCTGTCTGCCTGTATGTCTGTCTCTTTCTCTGTCTAACTTATAAGCGATCAAGCTAGCCCATCCGTCTGACTCTCGCCCCTTCGTCAGAACCCGGGTGTCCTTCCTGCCCACTTAGGATCGTCGAAGAGCCACCTGTCCCTGCGTATCCTATCCATCCGTCCAACCATCCGTTCATTCGTTCATTTGTTCGTTCATTCGTTCGTTCATTCGTTCACCAGACAGCCGACGACTGTTCACGCTTCCGGAGACTCAAGTTGGCGTTCTCAGGATGCTTCGAATTCGACGATCCAGTTGACGCCATTATCAATGACGCTTTAATTTACTTTGATAAATTAACAAATTAAACGAGCGATTAATGTATCCTGATTTATGGCTAGTAAATCAATCAAAAAACCATTCGTGGATCCGGGAAAGATCACATGTTTTATTTAGGATTCTATGATGCCAAGGATTTCATAGAAATAATTCTTTTATTTTCGATAATTCCAAGAATAATGTTTAATTGTTCAATAGAAGGGGAAGAAGGGGGGGACATTTTTTATTTTAAAGTATATTCTAATTAACGATAATGTTCTAAATGCACTAACTGTAAATTTTCATTCAACTTTTACAATAATAATTAGTTCAAACGCGTTTCTATTACCGATAACCACCGTGACAAGCTAAAATGTTAATAAAGTACCTGTAACATAAATCAAAGAAGCTTATATTAAGTTGGGAGGGGAGGGGGAAGAATAAAAATCAATTATTATTCTTACGTTTTATTTCAAGCTAAACAAAAATAAGAGATCTTTTTTATCCCAAGCAAATATATAATATTCCGAATAAGGGTAAGAGAGTAACGGAGCCAGGTTTTAGAAGATATTTTCAATACGGTACTAGTATTGACAAAGACCTAAAAGAGAAATTGAGCAAGAGAGAGAGAGAGAGAGAGAGAGCGAGAGAAAGAGAGACTTTTATTCGTCGATCTTTTAGCTTCCGCGTAATCGGTACCAAAGATGGGTCTTAGGGTCCGTAACCGATACCAGGTATCGAGGTAGCTTTAACGAGAAAAAAGGCATGTCCTTTTGCGGTGGTAAAGACGAGAAGCGAAAAAGGTTTTGAGAGAAAGAGAAAGAGAAAGAGAAGAGAAACGGCGAGAAAGAGGTAAAGGGGGTCGGGAGAGGAAAGGGTGAGACGGGGAGGGGAAGAGGGAGAAGCAACCACGTAAGGCGGTGGTAAAGTAGCGAAGGAGTCGGCAGGACTTATCTATAAGGAGGCAAAGAAAACGGCAGACGCCCGCTCGTCTAGACTCGCCTCGATTCGACTCGACTCCGACTCGACTCAACTCTCTGCAGTCACTCGATAAAAAACAGTCCGTCGCTTTCCTGGCCGTCCGATCCCATTGGCGTAAAGTATAGTGGCACCCCTAAACCAAAAACACTTATTTCCAACTTTCATGTACATACCATTGATTCAATCTCACATAGAAATTTCATTTAGAGGAAAATCATCGTACAATACTATTTCATCTTAATTCGAAAAGTTTCTTTTATTTTATTTAAATCATCGAGCAGCGATTTCTTAACTCGCGAGTGATATTAGTTAACTTTTAGATTAATCAGAGATTATATTATATAAGTGGACTGGAAAATAATGTCATTTCTAAGCATGTCAATATTCGTTTATCATTTATCAAGCTAATCAGAGTTTACTTCTAAGTCGTGGCAAGAAAAAAAAATAAATAACGATTTTAATTTCCAAGCGACCTAATATACGGGTATATTTTTCGTTTAGTTTTGGGTGAATAATTTAATAAAAATGATGATGGGAAATAAATAGGACGACGATTACGTAGACGAGGAGATGTAAAATAGGAAACGTTGAATAGAATTTTGGGAGAATCGTTTTTAAGATCGTGAAGATAATATGTACATGGGTTTAGAAGTTTCTCACGGTACTCGCTCGAGATCGGGCGTCAAAGGAACGAGGAGTATACGGAAGGTGGTCTGTCTCTATCGGTCGTTTTCTTGTTCGCATCGAGCACGTAATCGGTACACGTGCGCGTCTGGCTCGTCGTCGGCAGGTGCCAGCTGTGGTAGGGCTTGCTCGATGACCTTTTCGAAAACAGCCAGAAGGGGGGATAAAGGGAGAGAGAGAGAGAGCAAGGAAGATATATATACATATATAGATTCTGTCTATATTCCCCCACCTTTGGAAGAGAGGTTCACGCGCACGAGCCGGCAGCTGCAAGTAGAATCACAAAGTTTCCTCGTTGGTCTCTACGCCACTGCAGAAATTACCCCCTGCGACCCCCTGGACCGTCTGAGCGGTGTCTAGCCAGCGCCCCCTACCTCGAACACCGTGGTAGGAGTCCCCGCCCTCTCTCAGCTCCGGTCTGCATCCCTTCTCACCCCTCTGAGCCAAGCCTCGAACCACGTCGACCTTCCCCCTCCGCCTACACTCGACGGGGGTACAGTCTAGCCAGTGACTATAGTCCTCTCCAGCCATGCCAACGTTATATCGTGCGTCAGACCGAAGACTACATGGCATCCTCCTCCTCCTCTTCCTCCTTCTCCACCCTCGTACCCTGGACTATATAGCGTTACAACGAAAAACCCCAAAACCAATCGACGAATCGTCGTCGTCATAGTCGTCATAGTAATCGTCTTCTTCTTCGTTAAGAAAGAAAAGTTAGAAGAAGGTAGATAGATGGATTATTTTCTATACCATCTTCCTCGACTTTCTCAAAGACGTCTGGGAATATTCTCAGGATATGCAAATTATTGAAGGATTTGTATACTTTGAAGAATTTTACTATTGCTCGACATCTTTTTATTTATCTTCCTTCCTCATTTTCTTCTTCTTCTTCTTCTTCTTCTGACTAGGAATTTTTCCTCTTTTCCTTAAGTCTCTGATATTCAGTCTCCGTCGTTGTTGACTGTATGTTATCTTTCTATCTTTTCACTGGTCTTTCAATTGGTCTTCTGCTGTTAGGTTTATTGTGTTTACAAATGTTGGCCAATCGGTCTGGATTCATCTGATCTACGTGCTCGTTCTAGACGTTCTTTCTTGTCTTTATCCACCTATTTATATTTTCAACGTTGCATCTTTATCTTATGCTACTGTTTGTCGATCACTTAGAGTTAATCCTAGTATCGTCCTTATTACTCTCATTTCGATGTTGTTAATTTTTTGCTTGGTCTTATTATAGTTTTGTATATTTTTATTTTACCTTCCTCATTTATTTTTATTTCACGTTTGTTTTTTTTTGTAATTAGAATATGCATATTTCAGTTAATATCTCATACAATTTGAAAAAAAGAATATATATCTGTTTTTATTAACTTGTTCATTTTCACGGTTTCCTTCCTAGAGTTTCTCTCGTAGCGTGACAGAAAGCGATTAGACCGAGTTCTACCATACGGGAGAGGAAGGAAGAAGAAGTTTAGTCTCCATTTGATTGGGGTAGGTCCCAGATGTATAGTCGACACTATAATATGACTCCTTCCACAAAGAGTAGCAAGGTCAGTGACGAGGGATTTGCCGTTAATTAACGTCTTCCCGTTAAATCATTCCGATGTATCTCAAGAGAGATGGCCAACCGGTGAAACGACGATTCTATGTTCCCCCTTTCACTCTCTCTTTCTCTCTCTCTCTCTCTCTCTCTCTCTGTTCATGTTCTGCTCTTTCTCATCATCATCGTTAGTTAGAATGAATTAGGGAACTCGATATTTTATGAGCAACTCAACGGTTAACTCTATTAACGCATTTACATCCATTTTCAGGATAATTTAATAACTATTGTATCCTATCTTCTCCCTCTTATTATTATTATTATTATTATTATTAACCTTTTGCATTATAATTGTTTTCCTAGTTTGTTCTCAGCTAACTCTGATTTAATTTTTGTGGTTTTGATATCACATGCTATGAAGTAATTGCTTTTGCAATTATTTAAAGTTTAATGTTACGTTGAAAAACAATTGACTTTTATATACATCCATATAATTTCAAAGCATTTTTTAAGTAAAACTACTTCCTTATAATTTGTTTTATTAAGCTATATGAAGTGTCACGCCAGAGGTGATTTCATAGTGCAAAGAGTTAATATTTTATTTTATTTTATTTTATTTTACGGGATTTAACCTATTAATACAAAAAATAGAAAATATTCATATAATATTGATTGAAGATAATTTCATATATAGATTATTATGTTTTAATTTAAAAAGGAAATGTAGCAAATTTTAGACGATTACCGCGAATATCTAACGGTGGTACAATGTCAACAATAAATTTCTCAAGACGTCTTGTGATACGTCAGTTTCGTGTTTTTCAGCGATTGAGCTATTTAGGTATCACCAAACTCGACGTCGTTTCAAGAGTTTCCTCCTTCCCAGTTCTTCTTATCGTATCGACTTAAATCTTGACTTATCCAAGGACTATTACGAATATTTATCGGGCAAATCGTTTCTCGATAAGATAAAAATAATATTAATAATATATATGTATCATTCTACCTTATATTTCGATTCTATTCTTTTTCCTCTTTTCGCACATTTTTTTTCGTACGTTACTTTTCAAAATTTGCACCAGAACATATATTGAAACAGACGGATGAAATAATATCGTATCCAATGTGAGAGAAAGAGAAAGGGAGAGAGAGAGAAACACGCCTGGCTATGACAATTATTCGCATTGAAATGGCCGTATACGGATATCTAGAATAATTACTATTCATTTTACCCTGTGAATAGGATTGAAAGTACAACGAACCGACTACGGTTGAAGTTAATGGAAAATCCCATGCGGAAGAGTATTTTATGGCTATACGACGACTCGACGTTGTTCCAGACGTTGTTGAGTTTACTAAATCCTCTATTAGGTTTTCTCTTTTTTTTTTGATATTCAATTTATTTAATTATTCAATGATCTCATGTAAAACACATATATCCGTAATTTTTAATTTAATTTCTTCTCGTACCTCCTGATTAGATATATTAGATCGATGGGAAGTAAATATCTGATTTTTAGCCACAATTCAACGGGAAAATCCGACATTTTTTGTCCAACAGTCCAATAAATATTTGATAAATAGAAAATATGAAATACGTTGGATAGATTGAAACGACTAACAAAATACGATAAATGAATAGGAGGACGAGCCAAGGGGTAAAGGTTGGTTCCGTTAAGGGTGGAAAGGAAACAAGGGAGACTTACGTTCTCGGGAGACTTTGGGAATCGAGCTCCACCCCTATTACGTGTACCACGGGTAGTCGAGGGCCAGCAGACCGGGCCAGATGGTTGTTGTCCTAGGTTAGTAATCGATAAAAACTTATTTTTCGCTTACGCAGACGATGCAACAGAACACGATAAAGACCATTTGCGATCGATACTATGCTTTTCCTACAATCTATTTATTGAATATCATTTTACACAAAAAAAAATAAAATATATATTAAATTATTTTTGAATAGTGTTAGTTAATTATTAAAGTAATTAGTAGTAAACGTTTTATTGTAAAACAATGAAAATACTGATCCTGGAGAGAACGTAAAAAGTAGGATCAATACAAAGATACTAAATAAATAAATAAATAAATAAATATAAATGTTTATATTAAAAAACATATATCCAATAAAGTTAAAAAATCCCTTCTATCATCTAAAATTTGATGTTAAATTATTAGACGAATTTTGAGGTACATCTGAAATATGTCTCATTGACGACGACATTAGTTCCCCCTCCCCTCCTTCTTCTAACCCTCGTAATGTTTCCTTCAACCATTATTCGTAGTAATACGCAAATTCGTGACGTAATTCGCTAACGTACTCCGTTCGTAATCTCGTGCACGCGTGCACGTGAAAACATAAACTCGTTTCGCTTACGCACGCGTCTTCTATCAACCTTTCTCCTGTTTTTTTCTTTTTTTTTTCTTTCTCTCTCTCTCTTTGGTTAGCGGTATGCGTAGCCGAACGAACGAAAACACGCCACTTTCCAAAAATAACGGTCCGCGTGAGTCAACCGTGGAGTCTAAATAGGAGCTTCGCTGCATTTAGAGTTTCTATCTGAATTTATATATGGTGCCTCTATACGCGCCAAAATAATCCTGATAATACCCGTTTCTTCAATTACGATCGGAGAAATAAAAAAGCAACAAATTACATATATAAAAGAGAGAAAGAGAGAGAGAGACAAAATTATGGCTTTTATGAATACGATCGTAGACGAGTGTCATTTTTTTCTCCCCTTTTTTTTTTTCTTTCCGTGTTGATCGATCATTTGTGAAAGAACTTAAAAAAAAAAAAAAGAAATAATAAAATCAAATAAAATAGAAGTAAAACTAAAGAAAAATACATTCGTATATGATCTTGCATGCACGAAATATAAAGTTCGAATCCACCATACGTCATGATATCGTTTACGTTTACGGGAGACATCTAATATGCAAGTAAAACGCGTCACGTAATATAATGTCGTTATTTTTTAAAGATTACTGCGTCTTTACATGAAAAAGAAAAAAAAATCTGATTTCTCTCTCTCTCTCTCTCTCTCTTATAACTTTATCATTAACTATTATATAATATCTAGAAATTGTCCATCCTTCCGATGAATACGTAATCAGAGATATCGCTGATGGTGGTAAAGTTCAGTTTCCCATAGAAATTTGAGAAGAAACAGAGAGATGAGCGAAGGAGCGAGCGAGTAGAGTGGGTGGGTGGGTGGAGTTGGGTTGGAAGATAGAAGAAGGGGTCGAAGAAGGAATGCAATTTGGAGTAGCTTCTTCCTTACGTTACATAAGAATATAATATTAAAGGCATCTGTTTATGTTAGTATGTATTCCTTTGAAAATAAACACGAAAAGATATTTTCTTAAATTCTTGGATGACTGCCAGGAGCAAGTAGCAGCAACAGCAACGAAATATTATTGCCCGAACAACTAAAGAAAAAGATTCACGTCGTAAAATATGAAAAGATTTCTCTATCAATAAAGTAAGAAAGAGATAGAGATAAAACAAAAATATTCATATACATATAACAGATAGCAAAGCAATAGAGAGGAAGAAAAGTATGCAAATGAAAAAGAAGAGCGTAGGAAGGAATAGTTAAGAATGACAGAGATAGAAATGGATAGATTGGTAGAAGGAGTGAGAGAGAGAGTTTATACCTGTCCCTGAGGAAAACTCAATTCGCGGCCACTTTGACGCATTCTCCATTTGGATGGATACGCACTATTACAAGTATACAAGGATATATTCCTCTGCATCCTCCCTCCCCCTAACCCCCTCCCTCTCATTCTCTCTTTCTCCTTTTCTCTTTCTCGTCTTTGTCTCTCCTTCCTTCCCAGACACATTCTCTTTCTCTCTTTCTCTCTCTCATTCTCTCGTTTCTCTTCGTCTCTCCCACACTCAACGAACTACACGAGCAAGCAACACTAACACACAGAGAAAGTCTGGCTCACACAGACAGAAGACAGACAGACAGACAGACGGATATCGCGACGGTGGTGGCGGCAGCAGCAGCAGCAGACACGTGCGCGTGGGACCGGCAACAATTCCTGACCAAAAAGCCGGAGTCACCCTCGCTGGCCCCCTCGTCCTCCTCCTCGTACTCCTCCTCGTACTCCTCCTCTTCGACGTCGTCCTCCTCCTCCACCTCTTTCCCCGGCACGCAGGAGTGTCTGGCTCCGACGACCGTCATCAGCGTGGTATCGACGGAGCCGAGGAGCTCGGAACACCCGGCGCATTAGCGTGCGCGCACCGCATCGGGTGAACGCCGTCGACATTACGGGGAGGTGAGGAAAGAGGAACAGAGATGGAGAAAACATATACACAATGTATGTGTGTGTGTGTGTGTGTGTGTGAGAGAGAGAGAGAAGCGGCCTGGACGAGGCTACGTACTCGTGACGTTGCGTCTAGACGCCCCCTCTACCTCAACCCGAAACGACGCCCACACAACGAGCCCAGCGCCGAGGGAACTTTTCTCTCTCTCTCTCTCTCTCTCTCTCCCTTTCTCTGTCTGTCTATCTCCGTCTCTCTCGTTCGTGTATCTTCGTGCAACGTGCACGTAAATCACCGACCGTCGGACCTCTTTGTTTCCAACAGATCCCGAAAGATGGCAATGTAGGCGTTCGGCGCGCTTTCCAAGTTAGTAAACGCGCGAATTTGCCTTGAAGCTACAAAATGTCCTCCGAGTCTTGTATTTTTCATCCCCGATATATCTTCTCTTCGACAATCTTCCTACCGCCAAGTGATATATAGTACGTGTATATATTTTTTGGTACTTTCTCTTTTAGATAATGTAGTGTAAAAAGGGGAGAAGAGGATATTAAGGAATATAACATGAAGAGTTTGAAACGAAAAGAAAAATGGCTTCCGTATAAATGATGCAGGTAAACAGATTGGTTAGCTTCTTTCTTTTCTTTTTTGATTAGCTTTGCATCGTAAGATCGAACATCTTTTATACGAAGATTAATGTCTATTCTATTAAAAGGATATATAGAGCGGGGTACGGATGGGGGGAGGGGCTTTAACGAGTCGATCTTTATTAACGACGTCGTTTGGTTTTATGTTCGATTTCGCTATTAAGGGCGATCTCGTTAGGAGGTTAGAATGCTAGATATCAAGAGCGTCATCTTCGTTAAACGTTTTTATCGTCCTCTTTATGCTACGCTCTTTGGACTAAATCACGATTGATATATCGTATATATGTATACTCATATATATATTATATTATATATTATCGGAATATGACTGATCATAGTCGATGATGAGTCGTAAATAATAAAACACTTTCTTATTGATATTTTTCACACGAACGAAGGAAGAAAAGATAAAGAAAAAAGAGTAGAAAAACTTGGGACTTATTTTCATCGACCTTGAAGATCACTAACGTGATAGAGGGTGGGGGGTTGAGCAGCGGTCCTTTCTTTCGAAGAAAGTAATTTTGTTCGAAGATGAAGTGGAGTAGAGTTAGGCAAAAGGACGGGGGTTGGGGGAGGGTTGGTGGAAGTGCGTAGTTTCCTCGGTGGTAAACGCGCGGGCTAATTAAATTTCATCGAGCTTGGGAGGAGGGAGAGTATACGCTAGGAGTATGGGGTGGAGGGTGGAGGGAGGGTACGCCCTCGTTCGTCGTGGCAAACAGGAAAGGAGTTTTAAATACCCTTTGTCATTAAGGCGCAAGGTAAAGTTCGTAATGAGAACTCGTGAACCGAGGATTACGAGATTACCAGATAGACTTCCTTGAAAAGGAGAACGCAGGAACGAACGGCCATCGAAGCTTATATTACTATATACGAAAAACGTTTCTCTCTCTCTCTCTCAAAAAAAAACTTATTATTTCTCTTTTATCGTATGGAATGAATTTTTTTAAATATGTTTTATATATATATCAAATTTGTCCCATTTTCTTTTGTCGAAAATATTAAGAAACCTCCTAGGGTGTACGATATATGAAATGTTACTTAACTATCTACGATAGTCCAGTCTCCTCCTCTCTCGGTAATTTGAACGGTCGGTTCAATGCACGTTAGTTCAACATACTCACACACACACACACACACACACATATCTAAGAATGTATAGTTAAAGCATCCAACCACGAGGGAGACTCGGCCGACACACGAGACAAAGTGTCTCACGAGCTTTGTTGACTGTGTCTTCTTCTTCTTCTTCCTCCTCCTCTTCTTACTCCTCCTCTTCCTTTTCTATTTCTTTTTGTTCTTCTTCGTAGTCTTTTCCTGCTCGTCTCGTCTCGCTTCAACGATGTTGTCCAATAACGATCGAATCAACGTCGCGAACATCGACCAGAACGTATTTATGACGATCCCTTTTTCGCGGTGTGCAAAAGGCATCGTAAAAGAACGACCCTCTCCCCCTCCCTCCACCACCACCACCACCACCACCCCTCCTCCTCCAAAGGCCACAGCAACTCACCCTCCTTCTATCATTCCCTTCCTCCACCTTCTCTTTAATAAATAAGACGACATCGAGAGCTGCTTCTCTTCTTCCCCCTTTCCCCTTCCTTCATTCCAGCCTTCCACAATAACTCCCTTCTTTCCTTTCAACTTTTTTTTTTACTCGTAGAGAAAAAAGCTGAAAACATTGTTGCCCTGATACGTGTTACTTTTTTTAATCTTATATCTGTTTATTTCTATCGTTACCCACGTATAAACTATTTCTAACGTACTTTACTATAACAGAAGATTTATATTTCACTTACAAACTAGTTATAAAAGTAAATTAATAAAAAGTTTTGTTAATTTTTGGAAAACGAGTCCTATTTTTGTTTATAAATATTTTTCCACCAATCTAATATTTTATATTTTAAATTTGTTTTATAGAAATCTAATGATTCTATTATTCGAGTGTGAGGTAATGGTATCTGTAATATTCGAAAATAGATACATATGGCGAAATTGCATTGAAATACGTATTTTAATGATTTCACGTAAATAACATGACCGAAGGAATTCTCTTCAGAATGAAGAATTGCGTGTAAGGCGTCGAAAAGGAAAAGGAAAACTCTTAGCCAAATGGCAGAGAAAGAGAATGAGAGAGAGAGAAAATGACTTTCGAATGGCGGAGAGCAAAGAGGCCGGTGCGAAGGAGGGATCACGCGTTGACTTTCCTCGTTTTTTGATTAATTTTAGTCGGCGACCGACAGGCACGTTTCTAAAATGGTCCCCATTCTTAGTTTTCCGTGTATATAACACGGGGAGTTTACGTTGGATGCATGGGGACGTATATACAAGCTGCGAACTCGTAAGACCATTTATCGTACATGGGGGAACGAGGAGGGGGAAGTTGGATAAAGTTAACAAACATTTAATTGTTGGTCATATTACAATTATCTAATTTAGGATAGTGTTGTAGAATTTTTTTAGAAGGGATGGTATTGTTTTCTTAACTCGAATCTGCCATAATCATGGAGATACTCAAGAATATTTTTTTTTAAGGTTGTCTTTGGAGTGGTACAACTTATGTTCTTACAAAGATTTATCCTTGAAAATTTGTTCGCACATTACCGAAACGTTAATAAATATATCGTAAAAAGTTCAGAGTTCTATCTTTTTATTGGTCGTTGAAAAAAATTCTTAAAAAATGTTTAACAAAATCGGCGGTCGCACGACCTCCTTCAACGATTATCCGCATATTGTAAAATAAACATATTGTTTATTAATATTAATAATAATAGAAGAAAAAAAAGAAGAAACACGTTGGTAAGGTTAAAAAGGGTGATCTCCCTGATCGGTTGGTTAAGTGTTAAAGTTACTAAGAAAAGGAAAAAAGTGTAACCAGATGGCTTTTGTTTAGTCTGGATCGGTAACCCTCCTAACGTGGTTTATGTGTATTGCAGAAGTTTCTCGTACGAGGAGAGTGTGAAACCGCTTCTTGAAACGTTATTATTTAGCATCCTGTGTATTAGGTTTCTTTCTTATTTCCCCTCTGCTGATTGACAAAAAGCTTGATCGACTTTTTTTTAACTCGAATCATGCTGTATTATCTTAACCTCCTCTCTCTCTGCATCGAGAGTTATCTCTCTCTCTCCCTCTCTCTCTCTCTCTGTTCAATTCACTTTGAGACCTAACAAAAAATAAAATAACAATAAGAATAATAAAAAATCGTTGCTTGGAGGTTTCTGGTTGAGGTACAAGAATGATTCGGATCTTGTTTTGAAGGGCTCGACGAAAACTTCATTTTGCAAACGTTAACTTAAATACGCTGTAGATGGAAATCGCATTTTTTTGATAAAATCATTTTATAACTCTGACGATATAATATTAACAATTTATATTTCATTATTCGGCTTATAGCCCTGTCGCAATGCGGGTACGACGACGAATTATTGCGAGAAAGGGGCTCACGTGACGATCTACTCTTTTGTTCGGTTAAGCTGCATAAAAGATGCTTTGATATCTTTTTTCTTCTTCTTCTCCTTCTTTTTATTTGTTTTTTTTCTTAGACGCGATTAACGTTGTAGTTATTATTAACGCCTTGAGCGCCATGTCTCCCATTTTGGGTGACAATTTTATTATTTTTTTAAGATAGAATTTTTCATTGAAGTTTAATGGAATAAGACTAAAGTATAAGTATACAATATAAAAGATTAAAAAACAATAGTTTCAAACATTATTATTTATAATATATATATAATCTATTAATTTATATTTGAGATACACTATTTCCTTATGGTATGGTGATTTATGGTATTCAATAAAACACTTCAAACAAATTTGTGGAAGTAGCAACTTTGCTCTGTCCGCAACTTGGGTTAGAAAGTATCGTCGGTGGTAAACGGGAGATCTGCAACAGGCAGATCGATGCCTTGAGTTTTTCTACTCGCGAAAAAGTGTAAAAAAATAAAGAAAAAAAAGAAAGAAAGAAAGAAAGAAGGTAGGAAGGAAGGAATGAAGGAATAGGAAGGAAAAGTAAAAGGAAAACCGTAACAAAAATGTCTTTGTCAGGTCCCCGCGTGCATTCTTCGTCAGGCCGACAATTACATTCCACGCATCGCTTTGAGCTCGCTGTCCACCCCGCCCGCATATGTTTCCCCCTCCCCCCTTTTTCACTCTTTCTCTCTCCCTATATCTCATTCTCACTCTTTCTCTTCCTCCTCCTCCTCCTCCTCTTCCTCCTTTTTTCGTTTGTTCCCCTTTTTACCTCTTCCGACCGACCACGCATCGTCGTCGTAGTCGTAGTAGTCGTCACGTTTTGCTCTTGCAAAATTTCAATACGCTTTTACAAGGTGCCGGACAGTCGGGATCGCAACATCAAAGAGATCCCGCGCGTATTTTGCGTTTTACTACCTTGGGAGAATTTGTCTTTCTCCCGATACACCCTGACGCATTTCACTCTCTCTTTCTCTCTCTTTCACACCGTTGTTTGATTCGACGAAAATGAAAAACGTCCCCTGGAAAAAAAAAATATTTCTGCACCGACAGGAGAAGGAGGAGGAGGAAAAAAATAGAGAAAAAGATGAATTTTTTTTTCGTTTCCCCTATATATTTTTTTACCACTCCTGTTTCTATGGCAATTAATTTCCAACGAGATTCTTTTCTTTGCTTTCACGCGGGTAGGATTTTTATTTTGTTTGTATCATTCTTTCGAATATCTATTATTATAACTGATAAGAAAATCATATATTTTTTTAAATAATATTATTGCAAATAATCGTAGATTAGAAAATTCATCTTACGATTAAAATGAACTATTTAACATTTAGATAAGTTTAGAGATAATTTATTAATGAGACACCAATCGTTGAGTCTATTAAGATCATCCTGCTAAAGATAAATGCACTATTAGGACTGTTTATACATTTAAAAATTTTGTAAATCATCTGCATAAAGAAGAAAATAATGAAAAGAAGAGGACCAAGATGAGAATCCTGTGTGGTGCACCAGAAGTTGAAATAATTTCCTTACAAAAGGAGCTATTACATTTCACACAATTATATATATATATATTACAATTATATTATATATTGCTGCTACTTCGTAGTCGATCATTTTACGCCAACGTAACGGTTGCAAGTAGCGGTTGCAAGTAGCGGTTGCAAGTAGCGGTTGCAAGTAGCTGTTGCAAGTAGCAACGACGAGAAACAAATCGCAGTTTATCTAAACGATGAACGTCAGCCGCATTGGTCATCCTCGAGGTCGTTGCACCATTGTTTACTCATATAACACGTATATTACTGTATTTTGTTCTCTTTCTCTCTTTGTCCCCTTTCTCTTTTCCTCCTACGTAACGAAACAATGAATCGTTTATGCACACGCCGTACCCAAAGTATTAGTATAATACTCTATTGTAATAAATTATTTCCTATCGGAACAGTGTTGCGTTTCATAGTGTACCATCATTCTATATCATTCTTATCGATTATTATTTGAAAAGAAATCTTTCCACGATAAAAAAGAAAAATAATAATAATAATACACAACGCGTAGAAAAATATTATCCGATGTGTCATAATTTGAGAGGGGTGGGGATGATAATTATCAAAACAAAGAAAAGAATCGTTCTAAACAAATTTGTACCTCTTCGTTTTTAACTAGGGTGCCCCGTGCGTTCATTGTCTTCTTTCGCCTTGTTCATTTTCTTTCATTTGACTTTTTTTCTTTTTTACGGCCACTCATAGGATCGAGCGTGGAAGAACGAGGAAGAGAAGAGGAGACGGTTAAGAGATTTTGGACGAGTGCATCGGCGAACTCGTGAGGGGAGGGGAGTTACGGGGGTGGTAGTTCGCTACGACATTGGTTGCAACTTGTCTGCTCGCAGTCTGAGTGCTGCTACTGCTGCTGCTGGTGGTGCTGGTGCTGATGGTGATGGTGATGGTGGTGGCGGCAATGCTTCTCTCTCTTTCTAGGGGTTGGAGAAGCAAAAGAGACGAGAGAGAGAGAGAGGGTGGCAAACGGGGTTGGGGTGACTCCGTCTAGACTAACCCCCGATTCACCCCAGCAGACAAGCCAACCAAACTGTTCGAGTGAACTGCTCCGTTCTCTCTCTCTCTCTCTCTCTCTCTCTCTCTCTCTCCTACTGTTCTGCTCGCACCCCCTTAAAAAGTTAAAATACTCTGTCCTCGTAGCTCTGCCACCCTCCTGCCGAGAATCCAGCAGCCCTAGCACCCCCTATCCCGCTTCTACTCCTTCAGATATTATTATTACCATTTCTAGTAGACACCTTCTTTCGTTTCTTCTTCTTCTTCTTCTTCTACTTCTCCTTCTTCTATTACTACTACTACTACTACTACTACTACTACTACTACTATTCATCCTCCTACTCCTACCGTCTTCTCTTCACTTCTCATTCTTATTCTCTTTCTCTATTCTTTCCTTTTCCACCCTCTTTATTTTTTCTTTTCTTTTCTTTTCCTTTCCTTTTCTTACCTTTTCTCTCTCTCTCTCTCTCTCTCCTTTTTCTTTCTACTTCTCAACTCTTTTTCCCTTCAACCTCGTCCATCTTGGAATTTATTTCACGAAGACGTGGCGTGACTGAGTGCACCACCCCATCCCATCCCACCCCCGTCGTCTTTCAAATTGTTTTAAAGGTAAATGCATTGTTTCCTTCCTTCTTTCCTTCTTCTTCTTCTTCTTCTTCTTCCTCCTTTATTCTTTTCTAAGACGGACAAAAAATCTGTCATAGTTTTAGTTATAGAACGTTAAGATTAGATTTCTTTCTATAAAGGATTTTCTAAATTTATGGTTCTTTCTTTTCATTTAATTCTCGTAATAGGTTCAATGTCATTGTATCCTCGAACGAATCATCATCATCATCATCATCATAATCATTATAATCATCATCGTCATCATTCGGCTTAATTTAAGACGAATTAATTCTTTGCAGACAGATTCCCTTTTTATTGCCGATGTCATCGTCTCGAGAATGCATCTCTCTCTCTCTCCCTCTCTCTCTCTGTCCCATGCTTGAAAAAAATTCCCATACATAAGCACAGACGACTGGTGAGTGTGTTTTAACAGTGCGTGTATGTTTTGAAGAGGTGACTCTTGTTGAGAAAAACTATTCGATTTCTTTAACTTATTATTTTTCACGAATTATACTCTAATTCCTCTTTCCCTTTCGCTTTTTTACGATATTACTCTAACAAGAACAATTCATTCTTAATGCAAATTAATAAAAATACGTAAATACACGGACAAATGTTGCATACATTAACTCAAATATTAATTTTTAATTATTTTATTATTTTTAATTATATTTTAAATGTCAAAGTGCATCGTGTCTTTCCTTTCTTCACATTTTGTTTTATTTTATCTACGACAGAAAATAGAAAAAATAGAAAAATAAAAATCGGTTAAAAGACCGGATCCGACCGGACGACGACCGGACGACTTTGTCGGGCATTAGTTATCTCTTTTTTTTCTTTTCTCTTCGCATCTGCATCTTTAGTTCCGAGCCCCTGCACCCCCTCACCCACCCGAACCACCTTCCCCACTCACCTCCCCCATGTAAGAGAGAAAATGAAAGATAGAAAGAGGTGCGTGTGCAGCCGCGAAGAGCGGACGACCGCGCAGCGTTGCATTTAAACGACGATAAGTCGTCTCTCTCGAGGCTTTGAAGACACCGGTCGAGAGTGACGAGAGGGGTAAAGGGGGGGTTCAACGACCCGTTGACAGCCAGACAGGCGGACGCAGGCCAGACCGGTGCATCACCCCGCTTGCTTCACGAACGAGGGATCTGAAGTGCAACAGAGAGTGTGAGAGGGAGAGAGAATGGGAGATAAAGAGGAGGACGACTAACGAAGGAGGGCTGGAGGGCCGGAGGGCGGAGTATATCGTCGTTATTATCGCCATCGACTTTTATCGCCAGACGATAACTCCGGGACTCCTGCCGGTTACCTAGCTTCTGACGATGTCTCCTTCTTTTTCTCCTGCTCCTTTGGATTTTTTTTTCTTCTCTCCCTCTCTCTCTCTCTCTCTCTTCTTTCTTTCTCTTTCGTTCTTACTTCTTTAACCATCCACCTATCCCCGCTTGTTTTCTTCTCTTACTATCCCCTCTTGCTTGCAGACGGTGCCTTTTCTCTTTCCTTTCTTCCTTTCATTTTCTTTCTCTTTTCTCGGATGCTTTCTTTCTGGATAGCTTATCATCGTGGCTGTCGAAATTAACGCAGAACGAGACGAAAGAGGAGGAGTAGAAGGCTAAGGGAAAGAATATTTGTCGATACCTTTTTTTTTTTAAATGATTTTATTCGGATCTGGTTGTTAATTTGTATCTGTCTAAACAAGGAAGGTTCGTTTTCTTTTTTATTCATGTGGTACCTTTGTCAGTTGAATCTAATTATTTAAGATTCATTTCATGTATTCACAGATATAGGACTTTTAACTGTTTCACAAATCTTCTAAAATATGCTAGTAAAATTAAAAAAAAAAAGAAATAGGATATATTTTGTAATTTTTAATATTGGTATATAATGTAATTAGGTTTATCAAAAGTTTCAGATGCACTAAACAATTATTTTGTAATAATTTTTAATCGAATATAATCCACACGTACGTACTTATACTTATTAATTATCTAAATATTCAGAAATAAAATAAAACACAGTAATAATCCCATACGTATTGAATGTATTGAGAGAAAGATAGGCGAAGGTATACGTCCGAATCAAACGAGCTCAACATCGGTACTGTTAATATCTCTCGGTGAATTCTGGGAAATTCGTTATATATGAAATACACATAGAAAAACATTCTTTAACTACCGTCTTAGTTGAGAGTTTAGTCTTCTTCGAACGACGAACGTCTTTTTATTTTATATGTATTTAAATAATTGCTACAAACCGTATGTCGTTATTAGCCCGAAATATTAATTAAAAAATGCCTTAATTATTTTCACTCCTTTCAAATATATATTCTGTTAGATTTAAACGTGTAGACACGCACATACACATAGAATAAGATTTCTTAGAAGTGGTGTTAGTTTAACGAGAATAAAATTCGAAATGAATAGAATTAATCCCCTCCGATAAACATGTAAACAGCTTTCGAAAAAAAAAACTTTAATAGCTTATTTCAAACCAGTCTAACAGTGGATTTCGAGGAGGAAGGTACGCATAGCTTATATTTATTACATTTCAATTATAATATTCATTTTCCATGATAATTTAACAATTATTTAGCATATGTCCAACACTCTAATGTACTCTTCTTATATTTCAGAATGTTCTAACACGTATAGATTGGTTTAAACATTACATTATTTCTAACGTAATTCAAAATATAAAATCATTTTGATATCATTTTATTTTATACTTTTTTAGATAAACGCTACGAACCGTATATCGTTACTAGCCCGAAATAATAATTAAAAAATGTCTTAATAACTTTCGTTCTTTTCGGATAAATTTTTTGTTACATTTAAACACGTATGTGCACGCACATACACATAGAATAAGATTTCTAGCAAGTGGTGTAAGTATAACGAGAATAATATTCGAAATAGATAGAATTAATCCCCTCCGATAAACATGTAAACAACTTTTGAAATTAAAACTGCCATAGATGATATCGACCCAGTCTAACAATGGATTTCGAGAAGGAAAGTACACAAAGCTTATACTTATTACATTTAAATTATAATATTCATTTTCCATGATAATTTAACAATTATTTAGCATATGTCTACCACTCTTATGCATCCTTCTTATATTTAAGAATATTCTAATATGTATACATTGGTTTAAACATTACATTATTTCTAACGTAATTCAAAATATAAAATCATTTCAATATCTTTGTATTTAATACGTTTTTAGATTTGAATTAAATCATCATTGATATTTTAATTCTACTGGGGTTCACTCCCTGTTTTAATTTTGTCTTTTTTTATTCATATTTTCCTCTGTTTTATCGTTAATTATTTTAATGTTTCTTTTCAATGTGTTTCTTGTTATCCAGCGAAAGACTGCTTACGATAAACATTGTAATTGAAATTAATTTCTTTTCATTTCGTAATTTTAATATCATATTTTTAATTCATTCTCCTTGATTCCTTCTATCTACCTTTTCTATAGAAACTAATAACATTACAATTTTAATAAATAAATTTTATATTTTTACAGATACCACACGAAAAATATAAGAACTTTCATACGAAATTCGTCTTTTCTTTTTGTTTCAGAAAAGTATTAATTCTAATAAGTACGTATAGAAGAATTTTTAAATAATCGATTTAATACAAACAAATCATTTATAAATATAATTCTTAATTATCTAAATATTCAGAAATAAAATAAAAATCAATCATTAGAAATAGAAAGCAGCTGTTCAAAAGTAGGTCACTGGTAAGAAAAATAGGTCAGCGAAACAAAAGGGTCAGCTGTACAAAAATATAGTAATAATTCCATACGTACTGAATGTATTGAGAGAAAGATAGGCGAAGGTGTGCGTCCAAGTCAAACGAGCTCAAAGTCGGTACTGTCTGTTAATATCTCTCGGTGACTTCTAGGAAATTCGTTATATATGAAATGCACATATAAAAACATTCCTTTATTGCCGGCTTAATCGAGCGTTCAATGTTTTGTTTATGTTTGGTACCCCCCGTCGTTTCTCGGCCGGCGTCGACAACCGAACGTTGTCATTTCGTCGTTAGATTTGTATTTGACCTTCGTGTATGTTCGGTAATTGTCGTATGTATTCGTAACTATTTTTCGATAATAATCGTTAGTCTTCTTCGAGCGTCGGAAGGTGTAACAAGGATATAAGTTAAAGTGACATTTATTTCTCGTCGCGTGTGCGTGTATTCTTTCTATGCAAGTGATATGCATATGTGAGCGTGTGTGTGTGTAGTGCTGAAAAGTGATATACATATATGGATACATGCAGTTATGGATATGGATATGCAGCATTGGATATAAGGACAGAGTACATCTATGGTAAGCTGACCATAGTTTTGAACCTTTTTTAACATTTGATTGCGGCGTGATAGATTTAATATTAAACATATTATTTGAATAGTTTTCAATCAAAAAATTCTAACATGTAAATCGTAACGTTGTAGAATATTTTTAATCGGATACTGTACGTAAGCGTTCATAATTCACTCGAGTATAATTTTTGCTGGATCAACATATTTATGCATACATAGAACTGACAAGGGTTTCAAATATGATCTCGTGTCAGATTTATTTCATAATGATGCATAATCCAACTACATCTCGGCAAGTAACCGCTCTCTATTCTTTTATTTATTTTTTAAATGCTCAAATTTTGTTTTTATTTTCTTATATACAAACGTGTCTCTTGGCATTCAAGCATTTATAGTTCCGTTGTTTTATATCAGACGCACTCAATTCTCTCTCCCTCTCTCTAACACTAATTAAAAATTTTTACTTTCTAGAATCCCTATACGAGATTGTAATCTAAATGTGTAGCATAGCAACCTAATATTTATTTACTTATGCGCTTGTACGCAGTTGCATGTCTTTTGTTTCTCATCGTTCTTTTTTTTCCTTTCATCTTTTTGTTTGCTTACTTCCTTAGTAACCGTGCTATCGTAAAGACGTCTTTGTCTCACAATCAGTCTGATATAATAAAATATATAAAAGTGTGTTTTTCTTTTCCATATCTTGTAATATAAGTCATTATTCTCATTTCCCAACTCAAACATTTATATATATATATATATGTGTGTGTGTAGATTGATTTTATGATACATGTGAATTAGACAATTTTTATTCCTTTTCATATAATATGATTATCAATTATTTTATTATCAAATTATTATCACAATTCAATTAATTATGAACTCTCGAGATACCTGTTTTTTCTTACCATACTGCATATGTATATGTACTCGAGAAAACATGCAAAGGAATAAGAATAAAGGCATAGAAATGGCGTTGAACCGATAAAGATGAAAGATGAAGCCCCTTCCGAACGATTTGATCGGATTCCGTGTTTGATCGCCGATAATCCAATTTACGCTCGACGCTCTCTCGCTGAGCTTTTGCGTATAAAGAGGGGTGGAATTGTGAGAGTGGGGTGGAATTGTGAGAGTGGGGTGGAATTGTGAGTGAGGTACAAAACGGGGTAACGGGGTGCTATTGCGATGGTGCATGTATTTTTCAACGATCATTTCTGCTGCGTCTGCTTCGTATGACTGTGAGAGAGTCGAATAGATGTTTCCTGTCATGGGGGAAAACCCGTCCAATTTTCTGAAATCATGCAAACCACCACCACAACCACTACCACCATCACCAACACCAACATCACCGTTATAGTCATAGTCGTCTTCGTCATTTTATTCTTCTTCGTTGTAACACGACAAGGATAAAGAAAGGATCTGGAATTTGTTCTTTCCACCGTAATATCTCTCTCGTCGTACATTTCGCGAGACACGAAATGAAAAAAGAAAAAATACAAAAGAACAGAAAAAAAATCAAAAAAATAAAAAGAAAAACAAAAATGGAAAAACCGATTTTTCTGTACCATTTTCTTCCACCCTTTTGACTAGGATGTGTTTCTCGAAAGATTTCATGTCATTTAAGATTTGATATGGGGTTGTATTTTTTTTTTATTTCTCTCTCTCCCTCTCTCTCACTTGATAGTTCGATACTAAACGTATTCTTGATTTGCAGGATTAGGATCGTAAAGGGGTGTTTTAGTGGGTGCTCACTCGCTTCGATACGGTATCGTTCAACAGGTGCACTTATCGCATGTGCGAAACTATAGCCGGTAAGAATAAAGGTGGGTGCGCGATCGCACGAAACGGCCCGTTATTCGCTCGCTCGCTCGCTCGCTCGATCGTTGCACCTCTATAGGGAGAAAGAGAGAAAGAGAGAAAGAGAGAAAGAGTGAAATACAGACTCGAAACGTTCGTGCTATGCTCGATTGTGGGGATAACGTGAGAGAGGTACGAATTTGGTGATCAGAGTTTCTCGTTAGCTTTTCGTTAATTGCCACTACGATAAAGATTTATTAATTATGCCACAAGTACCAGCTACTTCTGCTTCTCAAATAAAATAATATTTATTGTTCTTTTTTGTTTTACTCTCTCTCTCTCTCTCTCTCTCTGTCTCTCTGTCTTTGTTTCTGTTTCTGTTTCGTTCTCTCTTTTACGTATTTTTTCTTTTTCATTTTTTTTTTTTGTAATTCATATACGAGACACGTGTTACATTCACATCAGAAGCATTGAGAAGATATGAAAGCAGACTTTGTGCGTGACGATTACGATCGGCAGGTGCAAATGATAAAAATAAAAAAAAGGAGCAAGTAGAAAATAAAAATGAATGAAACGTGTAACCACAAAAATTCGATGTTACTTGAAAGAGGAATCATCATTGCATTACGTTTTTGCTAGTTTTTTTATTTTTATTTTTATACCTTTTCTCTGGTTAGCCTCCGGTATTCGATGGAATAATAACAGAAGGATTCGATGCAAAGATTTTGCGAGAGAGAAAGAGAGAGAGACTTCATTGTACCTCGAATAAATTGTACGATAGTGGCTGAAAAAGGGATAAAAGGTTGATACATATGAAAAGGTGTACCCGAATGCATATCTACTACCAATAACTTCTTTTCCTATAAAAGGTGAAACACAATTTTAGGATTATTGGATGGATGGATGGATAAAAAGAAGCGTTTCTTTTGCTTTGACTTTTCTTTATGGTTGGATATGCAATTTGTAGATAGAAATATTCATACGTTTTACCTTAAGAATGAAAATTAAATAAATTGATATTATTTATTATTTAATTATATCACGGTATTTACTGGAATAGAAAAAGACGACTGGTTGTTATTGTTAATCTCTTTTTTTGAAGTAAAAATAGGACAAAGAAGGTTTAACAAATTTTATATCGTGGTTAACTTAAAATATATTATTTGTGATCCTTATTTTTAAATATTATACAATACATATATTTTTCTTCAAATATTTAATAAGATTTTCACTGACATTTCGAAAACAAATCTTGCCATTCTTCTTGTGTTAACAACATAATATGCTTATTATAATACCCATAAGACAGTAATGAATTCTAGATAGTAATTGTTAACATCTATTAAAAGAAGAGTATAAGATAGAAGAAACAATATCTTATATCCCTGACAATAATAGTGATTTTAATTAATTTAATCCTTATATATTTCAAAACATTATACCATATATATAAATATTTTTTTTTCCACAAATATTCAAGAAGATTTCCACGAGATCTTTCGAAGAAACCTTGATATTCTTCGCATGCGGCACGATCAAGGCTATTTGATCTTAAAGCACTCCTCCGACCAGCTTCAGAAAGAGACAGAAAGAAAGAGAGAGAAAGAGAGAGAAAGAGAGAGAAAGAGAGAGAAAGAGAGACGATGCACGTCTGAGTCGATGGCCAGGCACGATGGCCAAGCACGATGGCCAAGCATGATGGCCAAGCACGATGCCCTTAAGTTGCCTCCTTCTTAGTTTCTTCCTTCTTCTTCTTCATCATCATCTTATCTTTCTCTTTCTACCTAAGTATACATATACATATACATATACACATACATATACATATACATACATAAACATAAAAATATATTATGTTTGTAGTAAACAGAAATCCATTATTTTTACAATTAATTCAAGCTAAAAGTGATGGATTACTTTTAACTGTGACTAATATATCGAGTTGGTAGGAAACAAAAATTTACAAAATTTTGCAAAATCCGATATTTTTATGTCCACCAACCCAATGTATATGTATATGTATATGTATATATGTATTAGTAGGAATGGACGAAGGAAAGGAATAGCAACAGGGATTGTGACTGACAAAGTTGAACGCGCGAGCGCATTCGGCCCCGGACGGAAAAAGAATGAGAGAGAGTCGAGTAGCACGCAAGCCCACAAGTCGAATGGCTTCGTTGAATGGGTTTAAACGGGCGCGTCGCGTCCCGTGAGAAATGAAAATCACCGACGGTGACGAGGCTCGTGTCTCGCTTTCAGCCTGCTCGCATATTACCCGGGTATCCGCTTTATTATTTATGAAATATGGTCAGCTATATACGAGTGAAAAAGAGAGAGAGAGAGAGAGAGAGAGAGAGAAAGATAGGAAAATAAACGTATACACACACATATATATATATGTATGTATGTGGGATGTACGATGAGGAACTATACATTCTCGGTGAACGACTCTGGTATAGAATAGGAGAATGAAACTGAAGGACGATAAATAGGAAAATATTGTTTAAAAAATAAGAATGTAACTCTTCTTATCGATTTTTAATAACTGTATATGTAAATAAAAAAAAAAGAAATTAATTAAATAATTATTTATTTTGTCGAACTCTTAAAAACCACTTTCATAATCAATCGCTACAAACGCGATATTTTCTTTTAGTCTAACGAAAATGGTAATGTAAGGAACATTGTTATCAGGAAGGAGAAGAATTGCATTATTTTAAAAATAACATTAGATTATTTTCAAAGAGAGATAGAAGAACAAACAACGAGTTAAATCGTAAAGCTCGATTATTCTTACTTCGTGTCACGATCAAAGTTCAAGTAGAGACTTACACGTCGATTGTGTCTCTCGGGACCATCCCTATTTCTCTCTCTCTCTCTCTCTCTCTCTCTCTCTCTCATACATATGTACACACATACGTAGAGTACGTCTGTCCGTTGTCTGCCCCAGCGCACTCCAAGCGAACGCATAGTCCCGTCTGGCCCCGGTAAAAGGGTCTCTGACCGATTATCACTTGGTCTTTATGGTCTTTGAGGTTCTTTTAAACCTCCATCCCGTTTCTCTGCTCCTTTAACCCCACTCCACCATTCCTGCACCCCTCTGCCCTCTTCATCGCTCTCTTCATCTTCGTCCCTTCATCCTTGTCGGCCTTCCTTCCCTCTCTCTTTCTTTTTCTTTCTCTTTCTCACACACGCATACATGTTAACCTCGCATACGTCTTCACGTTTTTGTCTTTATTCTTTCATCGACCGATTCTCTCCTTTCCCTTCGTCTCGCGATCTCCATCAGTAACATTTTTTCATCTCCCTTTTTTCTTTTCTTTAATTTTTCTCAAGCATGATCATAGTAAGAGTGTCTTTTTTCCATTCGCAAGTAGGTATGGTGGAGAACGCTGTCCTTGGTATTTTAAGATTTTTTGATTTCGTTCAGAACTTTCATAGAATTCTTATTTTTTTTTTCCAAATGTATATATATGTGTGTGTGTATGTGTGTATATAAATTTTTCGAAGCTTTAAATATGACACAAATTTTATACACAATTTAGTTACTACAGCGTTAAAGAAATTTCTAATTTATTCGGTTATTTGATGTTAAAGGATATGGGTCAATAATTTATCTCGTGATATATATATTGTAGATATAAATGTTAAAGAATTTAGAACGATATTATAAATCATCGATGTAGAGAAGATTTATATTTGTCGTCTTTATAAAATGGGTATTAATTTTAGAAACGTTTTTCATTTATTTTTTCTTTTTTTTCTTTAGGAAAGAAAATATTTTACCTATAAATATAATATATTCTAAATAAAAATATATTTTTTAAATTGATATAATATATATATAGAGTGCATAATTTATCTTTATGTCTATAAACACGACCATATCTTTTTTTTATATATAATACATACAAATCTTGAAAAAGATTCATATATATATAAAGTTTGTTATGAAAGCTTGCTATTGCCGGAGGGGGAAGGAGAGGAGAAGAGATATTCGTTCGTGTGTGTTAACGTGCAAGTCAAGTTAGAGAGTTATTTCGTTTTTTTTTTTTTTTACGTGTGTCGTTTACCTTGGTATTTAAAGCAGGTCTTTTCCAACATATTATACGTATAGATCATGTTTGTCAACTTATACAGGTCAGTAGATCCGCATATGTAGGTTATAAAGTATTCGTAGTTAAAAAGCTTGATTTTTTTTTTGTCTTTTGCGTTCGTTTAAACACGTGTTTAATGTTTGAGTGCAAGAGAGAGATAAAGAGAGAGACAAAGAGAGAGATAATTTTTTATCTACCTTGAATAAATAATCTAATTTTATTTTTTCTAACACTATATAACGAGACTTCAATAAAGGAAAAAAAAACAGGTTGCATGAGTAATGAACAGGTATATTAATAAGATAGTATACGAGAATGTATTTTCAAGAAATTACACACAATCTAATAAGAAACAAAACAAAGTCCAACGTTTGATTCTTTCAAGGATAGACAAGAAACCTTCGTTCTGTGTTATTATACCACGTCGAAGAATATAGGATTCGCTGTGAAGTAAAAAATTATTATAGAATTTCATTTTAATTTATCTATTTTTTACAACACAAAGATCTTGGTTAAGAAGAGAAATAATCAGGACTAAGGATAAAGAGATTAAAAATAAATAAATAAATAAATAATTCATAAATGCGATATCATTGTCATTATAGTAATTAATACAAGGTATAACAGAGAGTTGTGAAATGTTGTCCAGTGACCTCGAAGTTGATGACACGTGGACCAAGGCTCGAAAGGTCGTCGAAGGTTGATAATAACGGGAATCGACTGGACCGGACTGTCGTTCTCCTTCCTCCACCCCCTCCATGCTCTCCCTCTTCTCCCCCTATCCCTCTCACCGCCACTTAAACTGCCTATGTTTCTTTAAATAGAGCGTAGTTCTCGGGTGACCGTCGGTTCCGCGAACTCGCCGGCCGATTCCAAGTACGTCGCTATGGAATGTCGCTTGCTTTGCTAATGCATTTTTGCATTTGCCATTTCCACGAGAGAACAGACCTCAGTATAAGTGGAAGAGAGAGAGGGAAGAAAAAAGACAAGTTCTCCTACCTTAGACGAATGGTCGCGATTCGCTTAAGGCCTTTCTATCAACGTAAACACCATTTTACCATCATTTGCATTTACGTTACCATCATTTGCATGAGTTAGTGTTCTTACTCTCTTACTCTCTCTCTCTCTCTCTCTCTCTTTCTCTCTATCTTTCTTTCTTTTTATTTCTTTTTATTTCTTTTTGTTTCTTTTTATCTTTCTGTGTTTCTCTGTTCTTCTTCGTGACTCTTACAAAGATGACCCCACGAATAGAAACGCAGACTCGAGAGACGATGATCCTCCACATCTTCTTCTTACGATTACGAGTCCATACAGCAAGGTCAAAGTACGTTTATCGGTAAGAGATAGGATTTCCTGCTGTCGGTATGTCTGGCCAGACGAAGAGGATTGTATTGCTAATGTTTATTGCCGCGTAATTGAATTTAAATCCTTGCAAATAATACGATCGAATTGGTTATTGTATTATTTTCTTTTTTAATTTTTTAATTATTTTTTCATCCAAAGAATTTACGGTACTAAAATTTTTATAACGTAATTTATAAATATTCTTTTCTTTCGTTTTTATTATTGAATATCAAAATCATCAATCTAATCTCAAGGTAATCATATTACGGCGATATATTGACTTTCCATTAAAACCCAGTATCCCAATTTAAATCAAACATTCTGACCTCGATATTCTCATCTTTATTCCGACGAGTTGATGTTGATAAAAAAAAAAATAAAATAAAATAAGAAAACACAAAATGTTAACTCAATGTCGAGACTAATGATTTCATCAATGTATATATACATATTGTTTTTTTTCTTATTGAGAGAGAGAGAGAGAGACTCGTCGAAAGGAAGAAAATTGATGGAGTCCTTCAACGACAAGAAGTTATCGAGACGTGAGGTACCTCTCGTCGTCCGGTTGAATTCCTTCCCTCATCCCATTTCGACCCCTCACTCCTCCTTCCACCTTCCCTCATCCTTCTCTCTGTCTCTTGGTTGCAGTGACGTTCTCGTTTTCTAAAGAAGAAATAATGGGAGCCGTGACGTCTATACCACCGGCTCTTAGAAAGGGTAGAAAAGAAATAGGATAAGAGGTGGGAAGAGGGGGAGATAATGATTCGAGGGGTGAGAAACAAAGGCAGGAGCATGAATATCGCATACGCATCGTGCGACATAGTTCATATTCAGTAATTAACCTTTTTAATGAATTATTGCCTTTTCCACATCGACGACGACTTCTTCAACTCGGTTCTAGAAACCGATGACCGCCATAATCGTATCACGTGACCTCCAGCCCCGCAACCTCGGCCCTCCTCCAACTATGGCACATTGGATTATATCCGAGTAGAGTGCTTTAAAGCAATACCATAAAAAGCAATTTATTTATAATATTGTCTCTGACCCAACTTTCCCCCCACCTCCCCCACAACTCTCTTACGCATAGACGTTAATGGACGATACGTTTGAATCAATGAACTTTTCTTAATACGTTCTATATGTTTAAATATACGTATTAAATACGAAAGTGTGTTGGGGGTTAAACGATGCTCGTTGGTTGGATACGAATTGTAAAATATTAAGTTGGGTTTTAGGAAATTTATTATTTCTACGTTTATTTTAAACTTCAAAATAATTGATTTCTTTTTTTTCCAAACTAATATATTCGAGTTAATTAAAATCAATCTATATCGGATAAAATAAATTAGAAAAATAGGAGAAAGAGAAAGTGAAAGAAAGATAGGAAAGGTAAGAAAGAAAGATTGAAAGAAAGAAAGGAAGGAAGGAAAAACGAATCGAGAGTAGCGGTTGGGTCGTTCGCCAGGAAGTCAGTCAACCGGTTTCAGCATCGTCGTTGTCGTCGTCGTCGTCGTCGTCGTCGTCGTCGTCGTCGTCGTAGTTGTCGAGAGGCAAAGAGAAACGTGGTGGATGAGGAGGTTGAAACGTAAAGAGTATCACGGATGAAGAAGATGGGGAGGAATGGAAAGAGAAGAGAAGAGAAGAGAAGAGAAGACAAGAGTGAAGAGAAGAGAGGAGAGGAGAGGAAAGGAGAGAATAGAGATCGGCGTGAGTAGGTTCTCTCTCTTCTCCCCTCCCCCCACCTTCCGTCTATTCATTCCTCGGTAATAGTGTCTCTCTTGCTCACCCTCTAACCGTGACTCTACCCTTTTCCGTTCTTGATCCTTCTCGAGGGAACGAATAGGGGCGAAAATGTACGATCATTTCCGAATAAATACGGGAAGAGACGGGGAGATACGAGGAAGGCCGAGGAGAGTCGCGCACCGCGGCGCTGAACGCAGTGCCATCCGATAGGCAGCACCGCTTGCTCCGTGGATCCTTTGCTTCGTTCGCTCGTACGGAAGCCCCGGTTTCTCTCCGTGTTTTTTCTCTCTCTATTTCCCTCTCTTTCTCCCTCCCACCCTTCTACCCTCCCTCCGACTGTCCCTGACTCTCTCTTTCTCATTCTTTCTTTCTTTCTCTGTCTCTCTCTCTCTCTTTGTTTTTTATCAAAAAGAGAGAGAGAAAGAGAGACGTGCTAAGGTTCCTCCTTTTATCGCGTCTCTTTTCTTTCTTTTTCGATAATCGGATATTAATCGGTGGCCCTTTGGTGTCCCTTTTTCCTTGTCTCACTTATTTTATTCACTTTACTCACTCTACTTACTTACTTACTTACTTACTTACTTACGAACGCAACGTAGACTCACATCACCGATTATATACACAAACATATTTATATGTATATGTATATTAGGTTAGGGACAAATAAATCGATTTATTTTTATCTTGAAATAAACGTAAAAGTAATGGATTTATTTTTTCCTAATCTAATATTAGGTTGATGGAAAAAAAAGTCAGATTTTCATATTGAATTGTGGCCAAAAATCCGTCTTTTTTCTTTCCACCAACCTTATATATATATATATATGATATAAGTATATTAAATATATATCTATATAGTAATAATACCACATGGACGCAATGAATTTTACTCGACACCATCCTGTCTCTCTCTCTCTCTCTCTCTCTTAAACAATAAATCTCGAATAAATACTTAATCATTTATTTCGTTCTTTCCTTCGTGTGTTTGGTTTAGAAAACACGAAGGGGTTTCTTTGCATGGTGTGGACGTCATCGTTGTCAGACGTTTTCATTTTCGTTATCATCGTCATCATCGTCATCATCATCATCATTATTATCGTTATAATTCATCGTCCATCATCGTCGTTGTCGTCGTCGTCGTCGTCTTCGTTGTGTGCTCGTTGTTGTTGATCAACGTCGCCCTGCGTGTACCCATTTCGTACATATATATATACGTACACACACATACATACGCGCACGCGTGTGCGCGCGTATAAACACACGCACACATGTATTACGTATCGTTGAAGAAGTGAAGAGAACTACCCCCCTTATCACCTCTTCCCCCCTTTACCACCATTCGAAGCACATCGAGCACATCGAGGAGGACGCGTGTGCTGGTCAAAACGGTGGTGCGTTTATCTCTTTTTTTTATTTCATGATTGTTTTCCTTTTTTTAAATATTAATACTTAATTAATTAATTTATTTATTTATTCGTTTGCTTGTTTTTCGCTTGCATGCTCGCACTAAACATCTCTCTCTCTCTCTCTCTTTTATATTTTTCTATCCCCTTTTTTTATTTTGTAATTTTTCACTGAAGGTAGATCATGGTTCACAGTTAGAAGAAAAAAAAACAGATATCTCGTTTGATTATTTTTTTCTTTCCCGTTTTAAGTAGTCTAAACCTAAAACTTTTGGCCCGTCTGTCCGTCCGTCCATCCGTCTGTCTGTCTGTCTGTCTGTCTTGTCCTGTACTGTCTGTTAGTTCGTTCGTTAGTTCGCATTCGTTCGTTTAACAGAAAGAGACACCGCTTCTACTTCTTCTTCTTCTTCTTCTTCTTCTTCTTTTCTCGGAACGTTTCTCGGAACGCGAGGGAGACCCAGCATGGCCGCCTAACGCGAGACAAGTCAGAGTTTCTTATTCGACGATATCCACCAGGCTGCTGCTGCTGCTGCTGCTGCTAGTAGTCCGGTGGTGTTGTTACCTTCTGTCTCTTTTCTTCTTCTTTTCCCCCTTTCACCCCCTTCCTCATCCTACCCCTTTTTCCCCCTCCTATCCCTTTCGGTTTCTATCCGTCTCTCTTGTTGCGCGCTTGTGCACACGCATTACGCACTCTATTCATCTCTCCCTCTAATGTTCAACTCTTTCTCTCTCTCTCTCTCTCTCTCTCTCTGTTAGTTGCTTGGTAAAGTGTTCCTTCCATAGGTCTGTCCTTCTTCCACCAAGACGCATTCAGTCAGTAAGTCTATCTCTCTCAATCCAATGCAGCTCGGTTCGTTCCTCTTCTCCTTTCTCTTTCTCGTACACTAACCCTCCGCGTCTTATTTCTTCTCTGTTTCTCTCCTTCTTCTTCTCCTTCCTCTTCTTCCCTCTTACTTTCCACGAGGCTCGTTCTTGTCCCCTGATCCGCGCGTTTCATTCGAAAATAGAACGTAAGCGCGCGTGCCGCGCACATTTTTCCCCGTGAAAACAGCGAATTCCCACTCGCTGGCACGCATTTATTTTCTATCTCTTTCTCTCTCTTTCATTTACTTTCTTTCTCTCTTTCCCTCTATGTCGGTTTTCTTTTCCGCGAAGGAACGTTGCAGCCACCACCTTCCTTGAGGAGTCCTGTCACGCGCGACTCGAAACATTCAACGAACCCTTTGTTGGTCCCTCCCCCTCCTTATCCTCCTCTTTCTGCTCCTCCTTCACCTCTTCATCTTCATCTTTTCCTTCTTCCTTCCCCTCTTTATCCGTTGTCACTATTCTTTTTCTCTTGACTCTCTTCACCTCGAAGAAAAATCATCTTCGACGTTTAAGATGCCACGTGTGTTTAAACGTTAAAGCTTTTTAGAAGTTGATAGGAATATTAATAACTTTTAATAATTGTTTTCTTATTATATTTTGTATATTATTATATTGGTCGTATTAAAATAGATAACCGTTCAATTTTTTGGCATATAATAAATAAATACGAAAATAAATATAGAATTATTTTGATCAGCATTTCGTAGAGAAGAAGTAAGGAAGGTTAGTGGTGAAATAAACGCGTTATTCTCTCTTCGTTATCGTCGTCGACTTTAGATCGACTACTCGCGTTTTCACTCTCGACAAAAATTGGACGTCCTGCTAGGCAAATGCAGTAGTACACGGCTTTTGCATTAAGAGAATGGCTGCTGCTGTTAACCCGATGAAAACGGACCGGTCTCTTTCCTTCACTCCAACTCATTCTCTCATACATATATATATATGTATGTATGTATAAACTTATAAAGGCCAGGTCGAAGGAGTCACAACTACATAACTACGAATTCAACGCAACAATGTTTTCTCTTCTCGCACGAGCCCGCGTTAATGCATGCGTGAGTGCATGCATGCGTTAGTGCGTACGGTTTATAAAAATAGGTTTTTCATGCTTTCTCGTACCCTGCGAGTCGTCTATACTTAGACCCCGTTCCTCGTGTCTCCTCCGTGTAGTAAACAAATTTCGGAAGGAAGGCATGGACCTCGCGTAACCCACACCCATCCCTCCTTCCCTACCTCCCACCCTCCTCCTCTAACCCTTGTCTCTCTTTTACGCACGGTAAGAAATCTAAATTTATTACCGCGAGTATTCGTTCTTGCTAAGAGATATGGAGATCGCGGAGAAAGATAAAGATGAGATATCGCGAAATTCGTAAAATTGTTTACGTTAAAATAAAGCTTTAAGGGCGTTTCCACCCTGTGGGGCGGCCGGGTTTTTAAGCATTTTTTAAGAATTTTTTTTTTGATGACTAATAAAAAGATAAAACTCTTTGAACTTTTTATGATATATTTATTAACATTTCGGTAATGTGTATACAAATTTTTACGTATAAATCTTTGTACGAACTCCGTTGTACCACTCCGAAGACACCCAACTTGAAAAAAAAGAATATATATATATATATGTATATGTACACTATACTCTCAGAGAGAGTTTTCTCCTCATATGTTTGTGATTAACTATGACAGAAAGAAAGATATATATAGAGAGAGAGAGAGAGAGATAAATAGAAATATAATAAAAATTGACAAAAAGAGACATAAATATTTTTTATTGTTTTAGGTCTTACAGTAGTAAATGCATATTTCAAAAGAACAATCCCCTACTTTGCGAGATATCGGAAAGAAGTACTCGCGATAGCGATCAACGAGGAAAAAGAAGAAGAAGAAACGTAAAAGGATGCAATCTATTAGAGGATTAATCGTGTTTATCAAGGATCATCGTCAGATTTTTCTCGAATCGTTTGAACGTCGTAGTTCGCGATGATGGCGGAAGGAAAGCCGATACTTTGTTTAATTATTATAAAGACCGAAGGATGGGGGGGATCTAATTATTTGGATATCGGCTCGGCGATAGATAAATGCCAGTTTTCACTGGGATAACAAACTCCTCGGAAAGAGGAATTGAAATAAAAATAAGAAGAAGAATAAGAATAAGAAGAGGAAGAAGAGGAAGAAGAGGAAGAAGAGGAAGAAGAGGAATAAGGAGGAAGAGGAGAGAGTTGGTATAATACGTTTGATGTAGATCTCGAGGGATTGTTGTCGGTGACAGTGGTGAGGGTGGCGAAGAGGTGGAGGAGGAGAGGGTGGTAAGGGTGGTAAATCGAGGCTCGTGTGGGCCACCACGGGGGCGGGAGTGGGTTTGCTCCTGTTTATTATAGTCGTCGCTCTTCAGGGCGATTGTACGACGACGGCCACGGTAGGAGGGTTGCTGTTGTCCGATCACCGGCCACCCCCCACGAATCCTTCCACTTCTTCTTCTTCTTTTTCTTCTTCCTCCTCTTCTTCTTCTTTCTCTTCTTCCACCCTTCCTCTTTCTTCCTCCGTTACATTTAATCCTTCGATCAAATCACCCTGCATAAAATCGATTTTCCTATTGGATCCTTCGATCGATCGGCGGTGGTGGTGGTGGTGGTGGTGGTGGTGTCGCGAGAAACGAAAATCGACATTTTCATTAATAACGGTAAATGGAAGTGAGGACAATTCGAGGATTAAAAAGACGAAAACAGCTATCGTAAGGAGTACGACGACGACAACTGCAACTTCGACTAGGACTACTACGACGAGAACGATTACAACGACTATTACGATTACGACAACGACTATAACAACGACGACGACGACGACTAGGACGAGAAGGACGATAACAACAACAACAACGACTACAACTACGGCGTCGGCTACGGCAACGGCTACCGCTACGGCAACGGCGACGGTTACTGCGAATAGAACGAGGACTAAGACGAGAACAAGGAAGAAGAGGAAGAGGAGGAAGAGGAGGAGGACTACTAGGGTCCTGGCAACTCGTCTTCTTGGAAGGACGAAAGACGAAGGGGGAACTCGAATAGAAGAAGAAAGAGAAGGAGAAGGAGGAGAAGGAGGAAAAGAAGGAGAAGCAGAAGAAGAAGAAGACAAAGAGGGTGGTAACAGTGGTACCGGGCAACTCGTACTCGGTGCTACCGTTGCTTCTGCCGGTGGTGGTAGTAATAGTAATAGTAGTAGTAGTAATAGTAGTATCAGTAGTAGTAATAATAGTAGTAATAGTAGTAGTAGTGGTGTTGGTGTTGCTGCCGGTGGTTCTGCTACTAGTGGTAGTGGTTGTGTTGGTGCTGGTGGTGGTGGTGGTGGTGGTGCTGGTGGTTGTAGTGGTGGTAGTGGTGGTGGTGGTGTCGTCGAGCTTAGCACCACGACGACGACAACAGTCACCGAGCCGATGTCAGCGAGTTCGTATCCTGGAGATGTGGAGTTGCCGGGAGCGGAAAATCACCAGATAGCGAAACGGCCGAGCTCTGGAGAAAAAAAAGGGAAAGGGGAAGCAGAAGAAGAAGAAGAGGAAGAAGAAGAGGAGGAGGAGGAAGAAGAAGAAGAAGAAGAAGAAGAAGAGGAGGAGGAAGAGGAAGTTGGAGAACTGGGCAAGGACGAGCCGACGTTACACGAGGAGGTCAAGGTCATCGACTCCTCGCCGTCGTCGTCCTCATCCTCGACGAGCACCGGGACGACGACGGTCCTATCCACTACGCAGTTACCACCACCCACTCGGGATACCTCTATGGAAGCACGTGAGTAGACCCCTCTCTTCTATATATGTATATATATATATATACTTCTTTACATAACTCATTTATCGATTCGATTAGAATCCAATGCAACGTTTCGCTTTGAACTATAATGTTTTTTTTTCTGCACAGTTTATTTTTATTAATTTTTTGAATTATTCTATAATATATTATATAAGAGATATATAAAAGATTTGATATACGAGCCCACAATTATGAAAGTGGTCTAATTGTAAGTCAAAATTAAAAAGAAATTAATTTATCAAATATTCCACGCCCTCATTATTTTAAATGAAATTAATTCAATGTGATCTCGACGATATAGTCAAAAATTGACCTTTAAGATAGTGATTGTAATTTAAACATTATATGGAATTTATTTACTGTTCCAATGCAATTCATGAAATATCACGAAACAAGAAATATATATGACTTATATAGAACATTTTCATAATTATATGGGCACACATAAAAGATTTAACAAATCATTGATTTTCCGATCAGATCGAGATTTTATTTTTCATTGGTTTCTTTTTTTTTATCTTCTTCTTTTATTATCTTATCCAAGATTTTAATTATTCTTTAACACGGGATACTTCGTGGTTATTTTATCAGCGTAACTTTTTCTCTTTCTCGGCGTTCCATAATAATCGAGTTTAAAAAGTTAATCCAAACTGGCGCGCGAAACATGTGGTTTTCTTCCTCTAAAAAAACCTGCCTGTTTATTTCTTATAACTCGTGATATAAAAATAAGTTGAACGCGTGCCACCAAAGAGTGACAGAGCGTTCTGGTATTCGTATAAATTTTCTTCACGTTATCTACCCGATATACATAGACTCCATAAAACACGAAAAGGGAGAATTTTCTAGTTCGATAATATTTTTTTTTTTTTTTGGAACACGAAACTCGTATAATCGACTATTAAGCTAAATTTAAGAAGTTAAGGTATCTATGTCGCCATCCTACCATTTTACGACAGATCGATACTAAATTTTCGAATCTTATTAAATTTCACTGACATGAGAAATGTTTTTTTTTTTATCAAAACATATATATATACTTATGTGTATTTTTATAAGGAAAATACAAAAACAAATATTTTTATATTTTACATTTGAAAGGAGTGTTTGTGCCGGTTCCAAAATTAAATTCAAAGGCAACGTTATTAAACATATATGTATTTTAAATAAATAAATATATATATACTAAATAATTTATTTATAAAATTAAAAATATAATTGGTTGGTTGAAATAAATGTCGGGTTTTCCCATTGAATTGTGGCCAAAAATCCGACATTTTTTTTCCACCAACCCAATATAAATATATATTTATAAATCAACACATTAATTTTCCGAACCACTCGATGGATATTATTTCAAATCAAAGCTATAGTTAGAAAAAATCCTAACGATTATAATATAACCTAATGAAACATTCCCGTAGTAACTTTTAATAGAAAATTCACTAACCGCGTGTATATCCTTGGAAACGTCACGAAAAAAGCCGGCAAAATTGAAAAGAAGAAAATACTCGTGAAACGAAAAAAAGGGGAGAAGTGCAACAGAACGTAAGCGGCATCTTGTACATCTCGGTGCATCCTTCTCGTATGTTTTCGATTACTATGCTTGCAGGAGCGCGCGTGTGCGCGCGCATGTCCACGCATGCACGCGTGCACCACGGTATACGTTTGAAGAGACTGTTCTCGTGACTTCTTTGAGTGTATGAATAATCAGCCAGTTATATTCTTTTCGTACATTTCTTGACAATCTGTAGTGAATGTTTTTTTTTTCTACAACTCGTTCTATTTTATTATCTTTCAAGTTTAAAGTAAAACGATGAACAAAATGCAATTTGCTTGAAAAATAATAACGAGGGTAAAATATTGCAATGATATTTCACTTCGTAGTCGTATCACCGAACGAAACTTAGTAATTTCAAAACATTTTCATTTTCTTTTCTTTTTTTTATTTCATTTCATTTCATTTCATTTTTATTATTAGAAACAGGTTTACGTATCAGGATCATCCGTTTACAAGAATAATCTAACTAATAAGTTCATTTAATTTTGTTTGATCAATAGTTGGTAATAATTTAAATTATGTTTCTTCTTTTTTAATTCCTTAACATATTTTATCTAAATGACATAATCAATGAAGATAATAATAAAAGAGGGAGATAAAACACGCTAAGGGGTGGTTCTTCACATTTGTTATTAACCTATTTGTATATGACCCTACTTAATATGTTGTTTTTAAACATCAGTGATGTTCAATTGACGACTGGCCCGCATCATCGCACGTTATTGGTCGTAGATGCAGTATTTGACATATTAAAATTGTTCATAGAGTTTTATTTTTGGTATATCGAGACAAAATTTTGTTTCAAACGTTTAGAAACGTCACGTTATTTTTTGTTTGTAAAGAAAAGAAATCAAAGGCGTTTTTGAAACCGTGAGCTTTCCAATCCCCTGGTTTAAAACTTTTAGGTAGGACAAACTGCGATCGGCTGATGCGTTTATTTCCGTGTGCCCGCTTCTCCGCAGGCGGGCTTTTTTCGCTAGCTAATTCGCGATCTGGACAGTTACCAACGGTGAGTTCTTGGTGAGCACGAGATACCGGGTACTCAGTATAAGAGGAATGACTAAATGCTCTCTGACTAACCGGCCAAGCATTCCGTAACTTGGCTATCTTATTTTCGTAGCTACTAGAAGATAAAATTTTTGAAGCTTTAACTGACAAGTAATCTCTCTAACCTTTTTTTTTTCTTATTTCGATTACGATTACCATTGAAATCAATTTTCTTTTTCCATTCGTCCAAATTTTGGGGTATTTTCCCTTTTTATCAGAAGGGAAAGAGTATGTTAGAAGTTTTCGTGTTTGGTTGATATTAATCAAATAAGATTTCGTATATTTTTTTGTATATTGTTTCCTTTACGGTTTTCCAAATTTTTTACGAAAATAAATCATTTCAATAATCACGCGATATTATCATAGACTATAAATTTTTCATTGGATCGATTGGAGATAAGAAATAATTATAACTGACATGAAGTAAGATATATTTCGTTTAATCTTCATTTAGGTATTATCTAATAATTTTTCTTTTTCATTAGATCAAGGTACTGAATAGTAATCCTCAATTTCATAATGCAATCAAACGATTTACTCGTAGGAATGACTATTAACCTGTTATAAGTTATCGTATTGGCTTGATCTTATAATCAAGGAATAATAATAACTTATTATATTGCGGAATTTCTTTTTGATCATTTAATTATCTTTTTATTAATTAAATTTTCTTGATTGGTGGATATAAAATGAATTTAGTTGACGAGTAATCATTTAATTTCATCTTTATTACGTATCGTACAATTGCTTTTCTTTTTTTCGTTTCATAAAGATTCCTCATTTTTCTTGGAAATGCATTTGCCATTGAATTTTAACCAAAAATCCGACATTTTTTTTTCACAAACCCAATAAAAAAGAGTGTTAAATCGGTTCGATATCAAAGATAAGAATGATTTAATTGACAAATGATCTTTCGTTTAATCTCGATGAAATATTTTCTCATTACCTTCCTTTTTCATTTGATCAAGTGACTCTGAGTATCCCTCATTTCAGAATGCAATTAAACGGGTTACCCGTGGTAAACGAACCTGTTATAAGTTTTAACGATTGATTGATCTTTAATCACATGAAATAAGATTTTATTACAGAGTTAGATATCTTGTTTCTAATCGTAATTAGGTATCTACGTCGTTGTTTTATTATCCTACAACTGATTAACATTAAATTTCCGGATCTCGTAAACATAAAAAGTCTTGCATAAATGTTTCAATTTAAATTTTTATCGATATTAGGTTATAAAGAAAAATTTATGGTAAATGGCTTTGATATTAAAAATTAAAAATTATTAATTTATTTATAAATTTATATATTTATTTAAAAATATTATTTTTTAAAAGTCTATATATCGTTTAAAATTATGTTTCAATTTTTGTTTTGTTTTTAAATCGGATCGGGGTTAGAGAAACGAGTTTATCTAATTGACATTTAATCTGTAATCATTCAAAGTCATTCCAAAAAAAAAGAAAATCTAGATCTAATTATTTCCTCGATTAAATCAAATTGGTTAGAAGAGAAAGAGAGTTAATTCAACTGAGAAGTTAATCACTAATTTCATCTCGATTATATACCATTTGATCATCTTTTTCTTCTTTATCTTTGATTAGGGTTTTGTATATATATATTTTTTTATATTATTAGAAGGAAATCAAACGAGTTGCACTCAAGGATGAACTTGTTACGTATTTTATTGGAATAATATTTTATTACAATGTTAAAGTTATTTCTAATCGTATGATTATGCCATCTATTAAACCAGAACGATTAGAAATGAGCTGATTTAACTGAGAGATAAGTAATCTTTAATTTAATCTTGAAGCTCTTTCGTACCTACAATCAAGTAATATTTATTTTCTATTTGATCAAAGGCTCTTCGGGTATAATTCACATTTGAAGATGTAAGTAATCAAACAATTTACATGTTAAAACGAGTTTTTTCCTTTTTTTTACGTTTTAACGTTACCTAGATCTTATAATGATGTAATTATGAGTTATTACATCGTCTAAGGTTTTTTTTCTAATCGTCTAATTAAACTCAACTCAAGTTATAACGTTGGAATTACTTGGTTCTTTTTCGAACACACATTTATTCTTTTTTTTTTTTTTTTTTGGAAAAGATTATGCAAATAATGTTGAATAGTTTAGAGTTGAAATAAAAGGATCTTGTATATATCTTGTATATACGTATGAAGACATTAACCCTTTGAATAATTTTTCTCAGGATTTGATTCCTCTGTAAGTACTCGATGAAAGAAAAAAAACCCTGACGGACAAATCTGCACGAATGCAATTCGATCGAATCTTTCTTTCTTACTCTCTCTTTCTCTCTCTTTCTCTTTCTCGTTTTCTCGTCGAATACCTTCATCCAAGATTCGTGATTTTTGTTCTCCCCTCGGTAAAGGGAGAGCAGTCGTACGAGAGAGGAGGAGTGTACTTATACCTAGCAAGAACCAAAGAAAGAAAGAAAGAGAGAGAGAAAGAGAAGATATGGAAAAACCAAGTAAAGTTGTAAGAGGGAGTGAGAGAGAAGGACTCTTCGGTGCAAAGGAGCTCTCCTGCGGATGAGGAGAAACGAAGGGATGGGCAGAAGAGAAACAAGAAAAGGGTTAACGTCCTTTAGTTTACTCCTTGCCCTTTCTCTCTCTCTCTCTTACATACACACACACACACACATACACTCACTAAGCAACTCGTTCGTTCATTCGTTCCTTTTCCTTCTCTTTCTCTCTCTCTCTTTCTCTCTCTCTCTCTTTCTTTTTCTCTGTCTTTCTGTCTCTCTCCCACTCATCGTACGTCTTTCGAGCGTGACTATATACCGTATTGTACCCTTCTTTCTCTGTCTCTTTTTATTTTACTCTTTCTCTCTCTTACACATACACATTCGTTCTCTTTCGTTTTCTTTAGTTTTCTCTCTTGCTTTCTCGCCACACTACTACCATTTATTATTCATCGGCAAGGAAAATTTATATACGCCCTTACCTCTCGGCGTCATATTTAATTCTCGATTTACGATTCCACGCCCCTAACTTTTTTCGACGTCGTTGCATGTCTGATAAAGCCTCTTGGACTACGTACATATGTATGTATGTAAGTAAAGTAAAGTAAAGTAAAGTAAAGTAAAGTAAAGTAAAGTGAAGTGAAGTAAGTACGTACGTACGTACGTATGTTCTGTGACGATTTGCTCCTCTTTCTCATTTGTATATTACTTGGACTGGAACTCGGGAATGTAAAATAAATAATATGAAGAAAAAGAAATATACATTTAATAAAAATAAGAAAGAATACGAGGATGTTGTTTTTTTTATTTTTTTATTTTTTACTTTATTATCATTTCTTTTTATGGATATTTTAATAATAATTTATTTCTCTAAATTTATATTTTTTAATATCTCAGATTTTTCTGGAAATATTTACATGCATTTTTGGATAGAATATTTACACTGACGATATATCATTTATATTTTCACATTTCATATCAGGTTACTTCGTTATTTTTCAGTATAAAATATTCCTTTGTTTTTGTATTTTATAATATATTATTTTACTTAAACAATATACGATTTTATTTTCTCGATAAACAATACATTTTTTTTTATAGTCGTCTAACATATCTTACGATAAAATTATGAATTAATTGGAGAAAAATGAAAACTAACGATACAACATAATTTGATTAAAAATGAATACAAATAAAATAATATAATATAGAAAAAGAGAAAAGAAGAGAAGGAAAAAAAAAGATGTATGAAGAATAGTATAGGTCAATGACAGAAAAAAAAGGGATGACGGAGAAGGTAAAGGAAGGGAGGAGGAGTGCGAAAGGGCTTGGTCGCTATGGTAACCCTCGTGCTGCGGGGTAGCTGAAGTTTTTTATGCCGTGCTGGACGATTGTCGGGAGGGTCGGGATTCTAAAAATCGTTACACAGACCTAGATACGCCATCCCCCTCACGGAAGGTGGAAAAAGAGAGGAAGAAATCTCCTTCTCCACCTTCTTCTTCTTCTTCTTCTTCTTCCTCTTTTTCTCTCCCAGTTCCTCTTCTCGCGACCCTCTTGGCAACCAACCTCTCTCGCGAACTCCATCCATCCATCCATCCATCCACCCATCCATCTATCCATCTTTTCCTTTCCTTTCCTTCTCTTACTCCTCTGCTTCTCCTCCTCCTCCTCCCCCTCCCCCTTTCCTCTCTTCTCCACGTAAACCCTTTTTTTATCGATCGATCTTTTCTCCTTTTGTAGGCCGTCAGCAACAAGCGATCGTTTCCAGCCGAGATGTAAACTGCTTTTGCGAATAAATTTCCGCGTCAGATGAAATTGAAAAAATATATATATATGTATATAGAAATAAAAATAAAAATATAAACAAAAATAAATAAACAAATAAATAACTAAAACGTGAGAAAGAATTAACGTAATAGGTAGGAATCATATACGTAATACATGCATCACGCATTGCACATGCACACACATATACACACACATAATGGCAATAATTTCTAAATAGGCCCTCACATTGTCAGGAAATTTTTTGACGATAGGTAGTATACATTCGACTTGGCAAGCACGTAATTTCTAAATTTGTATTGTGACGCACATAAAACGTCTCTATGAGTAACGCCCACGAATCGTGGTACGATGTTACGATTATACGCAAGTGTTCTCTTTCTCTTTCTCTTTCTCTGTGTTTCTATCTTTGTCTCTCTCTCTCTCTCTCTTTCTCTTATTAGCATGTAGAGTTATCACGACGTTTCGTCGGAGAATCCTCGCATTACCGGTGATTCATTCTGTCTCTTTACAATAGACAATGCCTCTTTTCTCTCTCTCTCTCTCTCTTTCTCTCTCTCTTTTATTCCATTGTTGTAAAGCGGATTAGCAAAAGTTAGCGACAATTCGTTACAACTCGCAATGATCTCATTGTTACAGACTTTCTCGAAATCAGTTGAGTTGTTGCACTCCTCTCAATTCATTTTATTTTTTTTTTTTTTATAGTAATTTTTATCTTTTTTATTCTTCTTATTCTTCTTCTCCCTTCCTCCTTCTCCCTTCCTCCTTCTCTTCCTCCTCTTTCTTCTTCTTTTTTTTTGCGAGTGATTGTAACCGTAATCGTAGGTTTCTGTGTACTCGTATTTGCCCTCGGTACTCTAACTGCTAACAGAAACGACGAGAGAAGAAGATGACAAGAGAGAGAGAGAGAGAGAGAGAGAGAGAGAGAGATGAGAGGAGAGGGTTTGGCACCCTTCGGAACTCTTCACAAGGTACACTAACGTATGTAGTATCGGGGTGAATAACGAAAGGCAGATAGAAAGAAAGAGAAACATGTGGTGCTGTAACTTTACCATCGTGTGTTACTGCGGTACTTTCTCGGTTACTTCGGTAGTTTCATTTTAAAAAAGAAAACTTCACGTTTTATTTTAACATTTTTCTCCGCGCGATAATTTTAGAAATAAATTCATGAGAACGCAATTATTTGTGTATTAGATACAAATGTTGAGAAAATCTCTTTCCTTTATTATTTTCTTTTTTTCTTTTATAAAACCATTCTTGAGATAAAATTGTTGTTGGAAGAATAATAATTAATAAAGAAGAGAGAAGAGAAACGATTACGAAACGAAAAAAATATCGTTAGCTAGATGAGAATAATAATGTAACAACGTTTAGTTACATATATGTATATATATATACGTCGTATCTTCATTTATAGGATACTTTTTATACGATAGTTTGTTTGTTTCTTTTTTACCCAATAAATTATACCTCTATTTACGCGAATACTCTTTTTTTATACTCGACCTCGTTTTACGCGGTTCGGTTTAGTTTTTTTCTTTTTTTTCCTTTTCTTTTCTTTTCTATAAATTTTCATCAAATTCATTACGTTGTCGTTACAATAAATTCAATATCCCAATAAAACATATTTTGTATAAACTTATGAATATTTTTATGTTTTCATAAATTACATCGGTTTTTTTCTTACCACGAGTTTGTGTTACATACTACACAAGCATTATAAAAATCAAACGGTATATTAGTTGTAAAGTATAAATTAAATTTAAAATTCCAAGAATTCGTATTATACAAAAACTTAACTCCACAAAATTGCACATCATTCATTAAAGAAATTCAAACAAGAGATCAATCGATCGATTTCCTCGATAATTTGAATTCTTAACAGGTGTCTCTGGTTTTGCAATTAGTACCTTTAAATGATTTAAAGGGATTCTATGGTTAAAAAGAAAAGAAAAGAAAAAAGAAGAAGAAGAATTATAGAAAATTCGTTTAACATTGACATCTTTATTCGATTTCCATCTTCCCCCCTACCCCCTTTGCTCCCCTTCTGAAAATAATAATGATCACAGTTATAGAGGGTGGGAGAGTTTGGCTAGGTTACGTCATACCCTCGTCTCTTGATTCAATTCTCTCACCCTCTTTTCCTGTCCTCTCCCTCTGGAATGAGAAAACATGGTGGTATGGTAGGGAGGAAGCAAATGCTATAGAAAGAGTGAGGGAAAGAGAGAAGTAAAGGTGAGATGGGGGTACGGGTAAGGGTAAGGGTAGGGATAAGGGTAGGGTAGGGTAGGGTAGGAAAATGGTGCCAAGTACACAGCACTGGGGCATCGACCAGCAGCCAACGTCGTCGTTGTCGTCGTCGTCGTCGTCGTTGTTCGCGCCTGTCCTACGTGGAATACGTTTGGCCATTTTCTATTCAACGTTATATCTTCATTCGATAATATTGAAGCCGATTGAAAGTAGAAGCCTTTCGTTATATTAAGGTCGAACCTGGAAAATCAAATTACAATTAAATTCTTTTTCTCTTCCTTCTTTTCCTTCCACTTTTTTTCTGATTTATTTATTTTCTATATCATATTTCTGTTTTTTTTGGTCTTTGGAAAATATTACGATACGTAAAAACATTCTTTTAGATCTTTATGAACACTTTCGTTTGTTAAACACCTAATGTATTTAATGGGGGATTAATCATTGTTTAATTAAAATTTCAAAGTTTTTAATTGGTTATAAAATAATGAAAATCTAAACACAAGATTTATGTGATAATAACCAGTGTTTCAATCTCTCTAATATTAGTAAAGCTAAAATCCTTTCATCTGTTTAAAAAAAAAGAAGAGAAAGAAAAAAGATGGATTATGGTAGTAGTATGCTGGTAGTGGTGGTGGTATTGATGGTAGGAGGTACCTGTAGGTAATTCCGAGTGCAGTCAGAGTAGCTCAACGTTTACGAACGAGAACAGACTAAACAAAAATAATCTCAACTGGTATATACAGTCTGTCACAAAATCGGATCTCCCTCGTGGTCGTCCAAACAGAACGGATTTTTCCTTTTCTCCGTCAGAAAAAGGACGATGATGTTAAATCATCGAAGATATTTACGAGTCAATGTTTATCATTTCTTATTCTATTTTATTTTCTCATAACTTTTAAAAGAATTATTATTTTTATAATATCTGTCAAATAAGGATTGGAAAAAAAGAAATAAGTAAAGAAAGAAATAGAAATGAAGAGAATTATATTTTTCTTTTCTCTCTTTCTTTTCTCTCGTATGTGTGTGTATATGTGTTGCTTTGCACCGTGTCATCATTGTTCTTTTCCGTTTCGTACTTATCCCACCCAATCCTTTTCTATTTCTCTATCATTGTCTACCTTTCTCTTCTCCGTTTATTTTCCTATTTTTCTTTTTTTTTTCTTTTCTATTTCCGTTCATCCGTCCGTAAATTTTTTCTCTCTACCCCGGGCTTCACCATGTTTTCTTTCTTTCTTTATTTCTTTTTTTGATTTCCTTATAACTGTTTCCCTACGTGTCTTCTCCGCCTCACCAATTCTACCTGTCTCTTTCCCCCTCCCCTCACCCCTACACCCGTATTCTATCCTTTTCTCTTTCTCTTTCTCACTTATACAAAGTGTCTACAGTATTTATGGTAGCATGGCCACGTAGGATCGAGACGACATCGGCAAGTATAATACATTCCCTACCTACATACCCGTATCATACACGAGCCAGCACTTTCCCATGTTCCAAGTCGATGCGTCAGACAATGTTTTTCCTTCCTCTTCGCTACGTGTGAACAGAAACACACACAGAGACAAAAAGAGAGAATGAGAGAGAAAGAGAAACAGAGAGAGAGAGTGAGTGAGTGAGTGAGTTTGTTTGCACACAAAGTGTGAACCAAATGAAAGAGAAAAAAGAATGAAAGAAAAATATCATACGTAAGAGAGAGAGAGAGAGAGAATAAGAGAGACCTGGTTCTTTTAACAGCTGGAACTTACCAACTTGAAATGTTCGGAAAAATCATTTTAGCAGCATATTCTAAACATGTTTAGTAATCAATTTATGAAAAAGAAAAAAGAAAATTCGTTTTGTCAACTTATCACGCGATGATCCCTTTAAATGTCGATAATAAGACCCCCAAAAAGATGGAGGGATAACTGGACGTTAGTTTTCTCAGGATGACCCAGCCCTAACGTAAGAAAAAGAAGAAGAAGGGGGCATGGGGGAATATGTATTAAAATAGAATTTTGTTAGGGATTGGTGATATGTGAATTTTGTATTAACATTGTATCGTTATTGGGATCATTTATTGTCTCTTCTTTGAGGTCCCACTTTATTTAAACTCACGAACACGTACATATACACACAAGAAGAAAGAGAAAGGAGTACATAGAAACACACACATACATACGTACTTAGAGAAGAACGCGTGTCGAAAAGAGAGCAGTGAAAAACAAGCAACGTGTGCGAGTTAGAAGACGAGCGTGACGAAATAGCAGAAGCTATCTGTACGCGTGCTGTCGAATGTCTGGCCCGCGTCTGGCCGGGATCCTTGAATGAAAGCCTATTTTTAAAAGGGTGCACAAACGGATAAACAAACTCTCACGCCACGCCGTGCTGATGCTGCTGTGTGCTTTTTCTCTTTCTCTCTTTCTCTCTCTTTCCTCGGACCGCGAAATGGAATTCGAAAGCTGGCTCTGTTTCGTACGAGCTTCTACGTGCCTTTAGTCAACGTAACTATTCTTTTCGTTGTTTAGAGAAAGGAGTGGAAAAGGTTGTAATAACCCCCTCCCCTTGTTTTTGGCAATTTTTTAAAGAGATTTTTATCAAGATTTTTTTTGTTATTTCGTTTCGATAGAAATTACTCTAATTGATTTAATGCGGTTACATTCAGTTGAATATTCAATTAATTAAATGAAATATTTAACATTTCTTTTGAAATTAGAATTGAGTATTAAATTCTGCATAAAATATAATGTATGCAGTCAGTAAAGTTTGAGACACTCTCATCTGACAAATTAATAAAATACGACAACTGGTTTTACCCCTCTCTCTCTCTCTCTATTACTTTTATATATTTTTATTAACCGGAACGAAATGATACACGTTTAACAAGATACATGGGCATGTAATTGTGACAGTGGACTAACAATAAGTGAACAAAAAATTAAACGTATTCATATATCTAAATGGATATATAGGGTGTTTCGTAATATATGGGTTCCACTTCAGAGTTAAACCGAGGATACGAAAATTATGTTACAATAATCCGGTGATAGCTTATATTCATAGAAAATATTCAAAATGATTCATCCACGGTTTGTATTTCTAATCAGTCTTCCGTTTAATAAATAAAATTATTTTTCTTTAACAATAAAAAAAAAAAATTATTGTCCCCTGGTAATGAAATAATATATTATTTGTCGTTTAGCAGCTCATTGTTTTAAAGTACCGATGTGTATGATACATCCAACGATAGAGTTAATAATAATACGAAAGATAATTTGTATCGTTTAGTAAGAGGGTATTTATAGTAGATACATATACATATATCGAGTTACAGTCGAGACGTTTAGCAGACGTAAAAAATCTTCGCTTCTGGCGCGTTTGCGAATTACATTGCAACATCGATAACGTCGTTGTCGTCGTCGTCGTCGTAGTCGTCAGCAACACAACAGCACAACACAACAGTAACAGCAGTAGCAGGAACAGAAGCATTTACGTTTACGCCGGAGATTACCTTCCTTTTATCAGCGACTAATAATAATAATAATAATAATAATAATAACAATCGACGACGAGATAGTAATAACACGGCTATCGCTAAATACGATCAGATGCGTCGTCCTCGAATAACTATGCTTGTTCGTCATCATTCGTTTCATTTGACGATGAAAAATCAAATCAAATCAAACGCCTTTCTTCATTTTAATCTAATCGATTCGCGAATCGACATAGACGTTGACTATTAATAATAACTATCTATTCGAAATACATATGTATAACCTATACATATACACATATATACATACACAAAATATTTTATACTGAAAAATAAGGAAGAAACATATGGGACGATCTAATATTAATTATATATCCTATCCTTATTTTATTATTATTATTATTATTATTATTCGTATTGTTTATTCGGTAATAATTATTACCCGAGACATTGAAAGTATTATTATCAAACACATGACGTTTATTATTCAAGATACTTCTACAGAGATATTAATAAACTTTTACTGTTAAACCTCTCCTCTCCCATTTACCAACTCTCTCTCTCTCTCTCTCTCTTATTTTCTTACTTTCTCTTATTTTCTCACTACAGGCACATACCATAAGTTCTTTTTTTGTATTTTTTCTTAAAAATAAAATCAGAATCTCGCTCCAAGGTAACGCGTTGATCGTGATATATCGATATTGGCGAGACTTCCTTTCCTTTTACGATCGAACCGATGATCGTACGTTAGATTACACGTATCTTTTCTCTCCCTTTCTTCCTATCTATCTATCTATCTATCTATCTAACTATCTATCTATCTAACTATCTATCTATCTTCTTATGTATGTAGCCCCTACGACGTAAATAAATCTGGCTTAGGCAACACGAATCGTGCGAGTTGCTCCGCAACATTCTTGCGACTGGTTTCTCTCTCTCTCTCTCTCTCTCTTACAAACACACACACATATATACACATATATAGTCTCTCTATCTCTGTTTTTCACAGATATATACACTCTCTCTTTCTCTCTTTTAACCAGACTCCTATCTCTCGACACAAGTGAGAAATACACGTGCCGAATGATCGATGAGAACTAGTTTGGATTATGCGTATCGTCTCGCCACGCATTATCCTTTTCTTCTTCTTCTGCTTCTTCTTCTTCCTCTTTTTTTCTTTTCTTTTTTTACGATTACACGCGACATTACGTTTAGCACCTGTGTCCTCGTTATTAACAAACTCCTTGTCGCATAGCGGTCTCGATTAAAAGAATTTCTTTTTTTACAACGTGGAAAGAAAGTAAATAAAAATATAGAGAAAGAGAGATGGAGAAAGATGAATCGTATGTAAAAGAAAAAAATGACAAAATCGAATTTATAATCACCTAATCAAAAACCGTCTCTCTCTCTCTCTCTCTCTCTCTTTTAATATTTTTTTTTTTGACAAACATTAACGAGACGTTTGTGATTTTGTATTTTGGTCGTTTCTTTTTCTTCGTATCAAAAAGAAAAAAACAAAGAAAAAAAAATTTCTTTCACCTCTTATGTTATATCATAGAATATATTTTTACATATATTCTATATAAAAAACCTTTTTCTCTTTCTTTTTATTTTATTTGTTATTTAATACCATTTGTCAATCGTAATAAAAATGTCATTGCATATTCATCGCGTACTACGATTGTACAGGGCGTATAATTTCGAGAGAGAAAATATAAATTCAAAATAAATCTAAAATCTATTAATATATATATAGAGAAAGAGAGAGAGAGAAAATGATGATACTCTTCCGTAACATTGACAAGAAACACGTGTTTGTATCGTATTTTAACGTGATTTATTATAAACAGGATAAGAGAAATAAAGACTCGAGGACGTTGGCACAAGCACACGTATTATTTTCTTTCCACGTGTTCCTTCAATTATGATCATGATGATCATGATGATGATGATGATAACTTCGAACGACGATCGTACGAGTAAATAAAATTATGTACACCACAAACCACGAATTTTTTATTACTTCGTTATCTGGCAATGAAATTATTTAGGTAAATTACATCGTGGGTGAGAAGAAAAATAAATCAAAGATCGTTTCTTCTGTCCTGTTTGTCTGTCAGTCTGTCTGCCTGTCTGCCTGCCTGCCTGCCTGTCTGTCTGTCTGTCTATCTGTGTTCGGAAAGATAAACCTAACAGAGGGAACGATTTCAGACGCCTTTAGGGTTTTTGGTTTTATATAACTCGAGGACGCATTGCACTTTCGACCCTGCGAAGTCATTAAAGATAAGTCCTGCGTCGGTTGGTTTCTTAAAATACACCCAGACGTTTAAATCGTTACGTTCCTGTAATTATTTATATACCGGTTTATGTATATGTATATATTTAGGTATTATTTTTATATGTCTCTTATCCTTAGACAACGTGGGAGACAAATATTCTAATAGAAAATTTACAATGTTTCGTTTTTATGCGTCGATTAATAAAGTTGTCAAGAAAAATTCGTATTTCCATTTGTTTAAACGTGATTTCTTTTTTTTTATGCATTGTAAGTTTAATTTTGTAAAAGGAAAAAGAAAATAGTCGAGACTAGTTCTCACAATCAGTTAGGCACGAATGAACGAATCCTTAATAGTTTTATTATAAAATATGTGTATTATACGAGGGATGTCTGTACATATATATATATAAAGAAAAAAATCAAAATTAATATAAGTAAAATGTAAGATGTATCTTTTTAACGTACGTAATCGAGGAGAGTAGATCTTTCTCGCGAACGTTAGAGAAAAGAGGAAAACTGTGCATGTGCATGGGAGTGTGTGAGAGAAAGATAGAGAGAAAAGAAAAAGACAAGAAAAAAAAGGAGAAAAAGAAGAAAAAAAATAAATAGGAGGCGGCGGTCGTGTGGGCCAGCCGGCGTTGCGGCCATGCATGTGCATATGTGCATAGTAGCCTTGAGCCACTATTACCGGCTGTTTGCGCCGTGATGTAATCGTATCCTACCCTATCCGAGACGGCCTAGGCTGCACCCAGTACGCGAGAAAGAGCAAGAGAACAACTACGAGAGAGAGAGAGAGAGAGACCCTCGTCGTAAATAATACTCCCTGCACGTTAGGCGAGTTAGGTGCATTGAAATAATTTACGATAAGCTTCGCTGCTCGTCGCGCGTGCTTCGCGATAGAACGAGCCAACCATTTTCTCTCTCTTTCTCTGTCTCTCTCTCTCACTCTCTTTCTTTTTTTGTGTTCGTTCCCTTTTCCGATTCGAGCCTTCATCGTTGTTGTGTGGCCTCCCCCTCCAATTCCCCCGCTCTCTTAGTCCTCTCTTTCTCACTCACTCTCTCTTTCTCTCTTACTCTCTCGTTCTCTCCTTTTATTTTTTTTCTCTCTTTTCCTTTTGTATTCCTTGTATTTCGTGCTCGTGCCCGGGCCGTGGGATAATTAGGCGTATGACTCTCTTTACCCCCCTCTCTCTCTCTCTCTCTATGAAGGGGAAGAAACAATGATCTCTTTATTTACCTATTTCTTTCTTATTTCATCTTACTAGTCTCTCTATTTTAAAGAATTATCGAGTCATTAAACTATGCTAGTTTTAATTATTTAATTATTAATTATGTTAGAATATCATTTGAATTAATGACAATTTTTCATTAGGTCTAAATCTCACTACTTATATTTGAATAAGGTATAGCGCGCATAAATGAAATTTCATTAAGTTAGGTTTAATACCTATTACTTATGTTAAATAGGGTATAATGTGTACATAAACACACTCTCTAAATTTCATTTAGTGAGTTAAAGTACGGGGTGTGTTTGTGTGTGTGTGTGTGTGTGCATAAATAAAATTTCATTATGTGTTATCGTTTATAAATTACGTTTAGGTAAATTTGTATTTTCAACATACGGTGGTTAGGGTTTAATAAAATTATATTTAATATTAATAATATATATAATATGATATATTAGGTTGGTGGAAAAAAAATGACATATAAATAAAATATATAAATAAAAAATAAAGTAATACGTAATATAAAATGAATAAAAAATGATATTTAAAATATGAAATATGAAATATATCGTGACGGAATACAGAATGATTTGCGTATTGTTGTCAAAGTCAGAATGAGGATTCGAATTTCGCTTGGTGTGTCGGTGCAATGTTCGTACGATATGTCTCCTTCTTGTCCTCTTCACTTCGTCATACTTGTCGAATCGTTCATGAGTACGTTCACCTCGCAAGGCCAATTGCCTTGCATTACGTCGTCGTTCGCCCGTTACCCCCTCTCATTGGTCTGCCCCCTTTTAGGTTCGTCGTCGTCGTGCTCGTTTTCATCGTCGTCTTGGTCGTCTTCGTCTTCGTCGTCGTCGTCGTCAGACGATTCATTCTAAACGATTTCGTAAATAACGGACGTGTTCTTTTCCTGAATGCATGCTTACGTTTTGATCCATTCGCTGTAAAACGCAAAATCGGTGTTACTCGCATCAGCAAAAGTTTAAATTTAAGTCTCCTTTTATTTTAATGACTTTCTTCTCGTAGTTTTTCCTACCCTTCGCGGTTCAGATATATTTCTATTTTTTTCTTCGAATTTTATTTTAATCCGAATAAAATAATTTTAAAAATAACCACGAGAGAAAATAAACATAGAAAATTCATTGATTAATTATTTTATATTAAAATTCAATTATTCGTAACCAAAATTGCAGCACGTAATTGGCTGTTACACAATCTCGACACCATAAATACCGTTCACGTAGCTTATATTTTTGCCATTGTCAAAGAAAAACTTCGTTGTATTTTGTCAACGCGTTCGAAGGGCCTAACCTATGTTCCATCTTATTCAAAAATTCGCAATCACTTAGTTGCCAACCCAATATAAGGATTATGTACTACAAACAGATGTGCGAGATGATAGGCATATGTAAAACTACTTGGTACATACATAGATACATACATGCATACATAACTGTAAGTACGTCCTGTCGACTGGTCAAGGACGTAATTTTTAACGACGAGACACAGAAGCTACAGCAGCCTCAACGAGATTTTAGCACATCACCGATAACGTCATGCACGCGTTCAACTTCGTACATGCGTCCGTAATTTGGGTTCTTTTACACTCTCTTTTTTTTTCTTACATTCTTTCTTTCTTTATTTCTTCGTCGTTTTTTTTTCTTTGCCCATTTTTTATAATATTTTTTTTTGTTTTTTTTCCCTGTCTCTCTCTGTGGCCTTTCGTTTCACGCAAGTAGTGTCAAGTTCCAATGCAAGAAACGAGACGTTCACGGAAATCATGGCAAATTCAACCGAGTTACAGCACATGTGGCAAAACAGGCTTTATGAATTTTATGTTATCGATAGTTGTATAATTAATTTTTCGAAATCCTCATCATCTATCGATAACGTAATTATCAGAATTATTTTTTATCGTACTTCGTTTAAGATAGTTTTATAAATACGTGTAGACTAAACAAGTTTATCTCGATGATTTCTTTTTTTTTTCTTTATAATATTATACGTATACTTTCGTTTGTTTCATGTGTATATGAATTGATAAGATATTTCTATTATTTTTTTATACTGTCATTATGCATAAGAGGTATATATGGTAATTACTCTGTCCATATATCTTTATATTTAACAGGTCACTCAATAAGTCCCGGGCCTGACATTTATATGTTATACCAACATACATTATACCAACCTTCAAACGATACGTGTGTCGAAATTTCATAATATTCTGACAATTAGTCTACAAGTTACTGGAATGGAAACTTACACATTTTTATGGGGATTTTAGAGAAACATTTTCTTTGAAAGGACATGTAAGAAGATGCCGTCTAAACACCAGCCGGTTTATCCCAGTAAATAAATTCAGGGAGCACGAACTCGTACGCGAGACAACATTGTGGTACTGATTAGTTGATTTACTTAAACCTCCTTGTCGTCGTAGTTAGTCGTAGAGATAGTGGTCTGTGGTGTACAGTATTAGTAAGTGAAGGTGGTGGTTAGTAGTGGTAGTAGTGTGTTGTCAGCCGTCATCGTGTCCAGCGAACGGCCTTTTCTGCAACTAGGCTAAGGCCATGACTCGTATTCGACGTGCTGCTGCTACCTCACTGTTCTGGAATTTCTCGAGTATTCTAGAAAAAGGCCTAGATCCTTTTTTTCTTTGTATACTCTCACCTTTATATATATATATATATATATATATCTTTATATTTAACAGATCACTCAATAAGTCCCGGGCCTGACATTAATATGTTATATATATATATATATATATATATATTAAGTCGTCCTATAAATTACTTTATTTTTCTTATTGTTGGTAATTTTTTGTATTTAATATTTTGTTATTTTATATTATATAACTAATTAATGCAGGATATTTAGAAGAAGGGTCAGTTAATGGGGGAGAAAAGGATCGTATTTTATTCGGAAAAATAATATAAAATATTTTAGAAAAAGGAAGAAAGTTATAGAAAGACCTAATATATATTTGTATGTGTATGTTGTGTATATATATATATATATATATATATGTATATTGATTGTGAATATATACCACCGTACTCGTTTCACGAGTAAAACGAGTCTCTCCTCCTCTTCTTCTTCTTCTTCTTCTTTCCTTGATTTTTCTTTCTGGAACAGAGGTGCTCAATCCTTTCTAAGAAAACTATTCAAAGAATTCGTAGCTTCCTATCCATAACAAATAGTTATACTTTATTATACTATTCGTATAAAATAAAAACAAAGAAGAAAAAGGAACAAACAGTTATAATCTTTCATTTCTATTTTATTACTACAATCGTCTTTATCTCTCTCTCTTTCTGCGAGATTTGACTTTGTTTAAGGATTCCCGGGACGTTTTGCTTGCCGTATTACGTAGATCGTTTGAAATAGCATACCGATTGAATATTTATGCCTTTTTCAAGGATAGACGACGCATCCCTGGCATGACTGCGGTAAAAACGTACGTAGAATCCTTCATGAGAAGGAGAGTTTCTCTTCTAACAGATCCGATAGACTCGTGCTACACGGAGTATTTTACTCGTTCCTTTTCCTCATTCTTTCATCATTCCCTTCCTCGTTCTTCTATGCGTGTCACATCGATCCGAGCTGGAATTGCATAACGTGATTTCTTTAGTCTGTCTGCCTGCCTACTGCACTTTCGCGATTTCTAACTAAGAAGGTCTTGTCCCGTCGCATCATACACGATACACCACCCATACATAATAATTTATACATATATATACATGTCCTATTTATATCTTACATGATTTTCTATATATTGGGTTGGTAGAAAAAAAAAAGTCGGATTTTTCCATTGAATTGTGAGTAAAAATCCGGCATTTTTTTCCACCAACTCAATATATATATAGAAGATTTATAAATTAATATTTATAATATTATATTAGTTTGAAGTAAAAGGAATCTATTATTTATCTCGTTAGGTGACATGTATATATATATGGGTGTCTGAGAATTATGTAAATATATAACACGCAACACAACAGTGATCCATCGATTGATCGTAGTAAGAACTCGACGTATTCGTATAAGGAAAAGAAACAAGAAGAGGGGTAAGGGGAAAGTCGGATGGTTCGAACGGTGAACAGGAGGGCTGGGAAAGGGGCAGGGGATTAAGCGGGAAGATGAGGTAAGTGGAAGAAGAGAAGGTGAAAGGATGTTAAAATCTAACGGTGGACTCCCCCGTTATAAGCAAACGCCTAGACGCTTGACAGACTACTCTTGTACTTTGCACAATAGTAGGAAGCGCTAAAAATAATCCAGCTCGGCTCCGCGACGTTCTGGCCTTGGCCAGCCTCGGCTTCTTGCAATCTGGTAGTTTACCACCACCACCATTCTTTCTCAACTTATCCTCCTTGCTCCACCTCGTCACGAGGAAGAAGACATATTGCCCACCCACACACGTACACGCATATGCACATCCATCGTACGTTCTCTAATTCGTACCATTTCCTTTTCCTTCTTTTTTTTTGTTTCTTTTCTACGATTATTCATATTCTTTTTTTTTTATTATTATTATTATTGTTGTTATTAATTTTTGGTCTTTATTTATATATATTGTTTTTTCGTTTATTAAAAGTTCTCCCTTTTTTTCTATTACTATTCCGAAAATTTCGTTCGGGTGTTAAGATACGACATGGTGAAATTATTATTTTGGAAATACAGTTTAAAGAGAATGTTTTTTCTGGGGAGGTGGAAGGGAGAAGGGAGTTATGAAAATGTGGAAGAATTTGGAATCCATCGTAGATGAATTTTCTTGACAAAATTTGTTAGAAAAATGATTTTCTTTTTTATGGGAAAATTGAAAAGAAGTTATAAGAAAATTGTGTTGTATGGGACAAGTACTTTGACTGACAATGAGTAGCAAACAAAAAAAAGGAAAAAGGAAAGAAAAAGGTTCGATACGAATTTGCGTTGGGGTCTCTCTCACGAGTTAGAGAAGTAGGAGCGTGGCTTGAAGATAAACTAGGAGTCTCGTTAAGATCGACGATACGACGACGATTTCGACGACAGCCAGGAGTCCTCGTTGAAGAGCGATCGTTAAGGACGCTTTAACGAGGAGAGCCATGCAGACCCAGGACAATGGAGGACAACCATGACTACGACGACGACGACGACGACGACGTTCGTCTAACGTCCTTTCCTTCCTCGACTACGACTACTATGCCATGTTTCTGGCCTCTTCAATCGTGCAAACGACGCCTTCTACTTTTGCATCTATTATTATCTCTCTTTCTCGATTTTTGTCTATTTTTCTTTGCCTAACACTTAAACTTTGAATACCCCAACGGGGAAACATTTAGCATAAATTTCTATCGAGCAATTTTTACACGTTGGTTTTATTTAGTTGCATATAAAAAATATTAAGTAATGACAAATATAAAAATCGAAATCTTTAATTTCGAAATCGTGAGGTATCTCGTATTATTTCGCGAACCGTATTAATGGACAATTACCTTGTAAGAAATCACGTTTAATCATCGTACGAGTATTACCTGTATTTATTTTCCTGTTAGGATCTTTTTTCTTTTTGTCACCAAGTTCATAAACTCTTAAGCTCATAAATAGGAGTTGTAAAATAAAAACAAAAAAGAAACAGTAAGTCGGAGATGTTATATAGCTGAGATCACGTCATATGTGGCGATTAGGAGTAATAACGAGGATGACGATGAAAAAGAATAAAAGAGAAAAGAAGGCTCGTCCTTGGCCCGTTAGGTCCTCCCAGTCGTCGTTGTCGTCGTCGTCGTCTCTCGCGAGAGTACCGCTTATGCGAGTAAAATGTTCCTGGGCTCTCTGAAAAGGTTAGGCCTCGAAATCAGCGACGCGTGCAACAGTAACAGCCATCTCGTTTCTCTTGCTTCGTTATCCACATTCTCCTTCATTTTCTTCTTCTTCTTCTTTCATTCAACATCATCCCAGGTTATGCGAACCTCGCAGCATCGATGGCGTCGGCGTTTAACGGTACTGGGAATCAATTAGTGTCGCGATCATCATCCTACTCTTCTTCTTCCTTCTTTTTATTATTTTTATTATTATTATTATTGTTATTATTATTATTTGTCTTTGGGTTCGATCAATCTTTCCCCTTTCTCTTCGAAATATCAGAGAAGAATTTTTATTCGATACAAATCTATTCCGAGTGTATACGGTTACCGTTAAAATGTTAATTGTGGTTATTTATTAAATAACTACACGTATCAGTTGAAGCATGAAAGAAGACAGAATAGCGTACTTTAATTGGGTAATATATAAATTCACTAGAGAGACGAGTAGTTAAGGTATGTAATTGTAATTTGATTTGTATATTAGATACGATGTAATATTAGGGTTAAAATAATTAAATTTCCTTTCTTTCTTCCCCCAAGTATAAGAAAAGATAATAAAATTCTTTTTTAATATACTTTTCCCTAAAATGCATTGTTACATATCATGAATATATAATCTGAATTACATAATTCAATGATAAGATATATACTACCGGATCGCACGAAAGTTTCTTAGTCGTTTCCTGATTATCCATCAAAATTGAATATAACGATTAAATTTTGAATTACATCAAATTTTAACAAACTCAATTACAATTTAATAGATTTCATCATTTTCTCTTGTCCATGATATTCTCGTGTAATATTAATAAACCTAGGTTTAAAAATATAATCCCCCAGGAAGCGAGTTTTCCTATTCATCTTTGACAATTTTCTATCAAGAAACTATTCAACTTCGAAGGAATATAATTCGCTCTTATAAAACAAAAAAATTAATTTTTCTTCTTCTTCTATGAATGGACATTGATAATTTGGAACTTTTATCCCTCTCTTAACCCCTCTCCTCTCAGTAATGAAAATATAAATATTTATTATTTATATTTATATTTATATATAAGTACATTTACATTTATATACATATTATATGCATATTCATATATGTTTACGCGACGATGCGTAGAATATGTATTATCTATACAGTCTCTTTTCTTTTTTCCCTACCCCTACCCTCTTCCTTTCCCACCGCCATCTTTCTCATTCTCTCTCTCTCTCTCCCCCACTATTTCCCCTATTCTCTATCTTCCTCTTTGGATCGTTCAATGCTCTCCTCCTACTTCACGCTGGCTTTCCTATCTAGGTCACAGGACAAAGAGAGTATACTACCAAGAGCTAGGCCTGGCTAGACTAGAAAAAGACGTATGACGTAGTAAACTCTACGACAACTGGTATTTTATCAAAGAATTCCATATTTGATACATCTTTCATATCATTTGACTTTCCCTCTTTTCTACTTTTTTTCTTTCAAGTTCTAATCTTCAACACCAGAAACGTGTAACGTACAACAAAACTTTATATTTATAATTGGAATATTATTAGATTGGTGAAAAGAAAAATATCAAATTTTTGGCCACGATTAAATGGGAAAAATCCGACAATTCTTTTTCCACCAACTCAATAAAAATACACGATTTTTTTTCAAGGAAAATAGTTTTCAATAATTAAGACTCGTTTTTGTTAATACTAATCGAGTCAGACGTAAAAAAGGTAAAGAAACCTTTTATTTTCCATCCGAAGAAAGTTTTATCGAGTAAAAGGAAACAAAAAGAAGAAGAAGAAGAAAAAAAGTAAGACTTGGGTCAGATTGTAGGGTTTGTTACGAGACCACGTGTTTGACACCACTGCCCTACACTACTACTACTACTACTACTCCTACTATTAATGATTACTATCAACTAACTAGGTTATCAACTCTTACATTATTCTTCCTTCTTTCTTCTTCTTAATGAATTTCTGATAAAATCAGACAAAAGTTCGACTACGAAAAGTATGATTAGGGGATAGAAGAAAAGAAAATATAAATGTTGTTATGGTAGTTGATGTTACTTTACTTACTTACTTACTTACCTGGAATTAAGTGAAAACCAAGGACAAAATCCGGTTTCCATTTCGGTGGTCGGGATTCCATTCTGCCCTTTATTCACTCGTATGTGGATGGCCACGTCGTCGTCGTCGTCGTAGTCGTCGTCGTCGTCGTAGTCGTCGTCGTCGACGTCGACTCGGGTCAAACACGTGTCTATCCCCCACCTTACCCCACCCCCGGGTCTTCATAGGCGTGGAAACCTTTTGGTGAGTCCTTCATCGCCCCATCCCAACAATCCATCCCATCCCATCCCGTCCCGTCCCGTTTCGTCTCGTCCCGTCTCGTCTCGCCTCCTCTCCTCTCCTTTTCTCTACTTTTCTCTTCTCTCCCTCTCCTCACCTCTCTTTCTCTCGTCTCGTTCACGTTCGAACGTTGAAAATCCGTTTAAAGATCGCGCCGCTTTAATCTCCTACGAAGCCGAGCGACCCGTCAATAATACAGATAAGCGTATTAAAAGTGACTCCGACGCGTTCACCCGAGCCGTGGAAATCCCTTAGATTTCAGTCTTTCCTTTCCCTTTTTTCCTTACCCTTCCTTCACCCTTTTTTTTTACTCTTTTATTTTATTTTTATTTCATTTTTATTACATTTTTAACCGACGAATACCTTCTTCTTTATCCTACACTGTACAGGAGGGTTGCTCTTTTTCCTTTCTTCCCTCCTTCTCCCATCCAATCCCCTTCCGCTTAACTTAAGACTACCCACAAATCGTGGACGACAAAAAATGTCCGTATTTCTTTTTTGTCTTTTTTTTTTTAATAGTATATTTTTCTTCCTCTCCCCTTCCACCCTTCGCCCTTCATCCTTCACCCCTATTTTTTACATTGTACCTTATATATATATAGGGGTGGTTTTTCGAGGATAAAGCAGTAACAATGGTATCTTTTTCAAACGAGATAGACATATGTATTTTGAACGAGGGGTATATGGGGTACGATAGCGTAAAGGGAGGAAAAATGACGGGGGTTGAGGGGGACAGCGACAGCAGCAGCAGCAGCAGCAGCAGCAGCAGGAGGGTATCAAAGGTCGCACCTGCGACATTTGTCGACGAGGACTAAACGCGCGACGTCCACCTGTCGAACGTTAAATTTATGGGCCAAAGAGAAGGGAAGAGAATCTCAAATACCCGTCTGAACTGCCGCCGGTTAACTCAAAATTGTTACGCAGAAATGAACCAAAGAGAAAAAAAAACAAACAAAAGATAACCATATTTGTTAAATTAAATTAAAGAAAGAGAAAAAACAAAAATCATAATTGCCACGCGTTGCATTATTTTCCATATCAATGCAATATTTTTCAATCAATATTTGCTGTTAAGAATTATCTTTAATATTTGTTATAATCTTTAATCTGCATTACGTGTCATGATTTCTAATAATTATACTTTATGTTTTTGTATTAAAGGATTCTTTTATAAAATAAAATAAAAGAAAAAATAAATAAATATCGTACATAGGAGAAGGAGTACTCGGCGAGTTAACGTTTGTAATAATATTCAATGAGATGTAAGAGAAATAAAGAAAAAGAAGAAGAAGGACGGGATAGGAGAGGGATGGGTGAAAAGTTTTTTTCCTCCTTTCGTTCCTATCGATAAGCTCGATTACGAGTTGAAGAAAATTCGTGGAGAGGGAACACCTCTTCCCCCTTCTTCTCCTCATCCTCGTCGTCGTAGTCGTCGTAGTCGTCGTCGTCGTGGTTGTCGTCCTCTTCGTCCTTGATGGGTCATTTCAACGTTGGAAAGGGCTCCTCTGACTGCTTTCGCTCGTTCGTTCGCCCTTTTCTACCCATGCTGCATGCGATCCTCGGATGCAGGCATGCAAGAGGCTTAAACTGCACGTACAAAGACACGCTTCTACGGACTGTCTGTGTGTCTCTCTCTCTCTCTCTTTCTTTCCTTCTCTCGATGTATAGTTGTATGTATGCGTGCAGGACTCGGTGTAAGGGAGTCGCTCGCAAGTGGGTTTGGGGCCCGTCGCGTGTTTTTGTCCCCCGTCTGGCCCCCACCGTAGCTCATCGTTTTTTGTCTGGTGCGCTGCATGCGCTGCACCATCGTAACTCCTCTCTCTCTCTCCCTCTCTTTCTCTTATACTCTCCTTTCCCTCTCTCTTTTTTATTCACCATCTTTCGTATTCTTTCTCCCTCGCTTTCTGTCTCTCTTATTTTCTCTTACTCTCTCTCTCTCTCTTTCTCTTCGTTGCGTCGTCGTCATCATCGTCGTCGTAGTCGTCGTAGTCGTCGTCCTGCAAGTCCACTCGCACTGTCGGCCCAGTACATGCGCGTGCACGTGCGTGTGCAAAAGAGGGAGGAGGAGGAGGAGGAGAAGGAGATTCGCTCGTTGGAAGCCACCAGTCTCGGTTATGACCTCAGAAAAAGGAGGATGAGAATGAGGAGAAGGAGGAGGAGGAGGATACTGGGAGAAAAGAAGTCCACGGAAGATGCTCTCGCGAGTTCTTCATGCACCTGCCCCGTTCGTTCATTCTTACATCTCTTACATTTTCTCTATCTCTCTCTCTCTCTCTCATTTTTATTAATAACGAATATATATAATTAATACAAAAACCAAAATATTTCCTATACATTATACGTAATTGATACAATTAATAAAGAAGAAAAAGGGGAGAAGGAAGAAAAGATATTTTTCTTCTTTTTGTCTTTTCTTTTTAAATAGTGGAAAAGAATAAAATAAGATTTAATCGACAATTCGTAAAGAAACGAGATGTGTTGAGGGGGCGGGGAGGTAAAGAAAGGTTCAGGGCTTGGTCAATAAAGAGATGGGGAAGCTAATCGAAATATTGGGCTGGTGGTAAAAAAATGTCGAATTTTTCGCCACGATTAAAGGGAAAATGAGACATTTTTTTGTCCACCAACCTAATATATCTACAAAAGGTGCGGGAAGTTTTACTCTCTCTCTCTCTCTCTCTCTCTCTCTCTCTTTCTCCCTTCACCGACCTTTCTTTTTGCTTTTCCTTCTCTTCTGTTTTTTTTTCTTTCTTTCATACACTCTCGTCGTAGAGACGACGTAGACGACAGAACCCGACACAACCGAGAACGAGGACTATGGCAGACATCCTAAACGGTCCGTCAAATATTGACACGCAAAATGTTTGCGGACTTAGACGCCGGCCGGCTGTTCCTTTTCGCACAAAAGCTGACCAAAAGCAAACGCGTATCTCAACCTTATTCTTCGACTTTCTTCTCTTCCTCCTCCTCCTCGAGCCTCATTCTCCCCTTTTTTTTTATCTTCCACCTTCTTATACTCTTTCGCGTCTTCTTCTTCTTCTTCTTCCTCTTCCTCTACTTTTTCTTCTCTTACCTTTTATTCGTTCTCAAAGACGGGGAGTAAGTACGCAGGGAGGAGGCCCTGGTGGTTGGTTCTTCTTTGCACTTTGGCAGTTCAAACACGTCGGAACTTGGGGCGTGGTCGCTAATAATTCTAATAACGAATACTCCGATCGTCGTACCTCGGGTTAAGAAATCGAGGAATATTTTCAGTAGCCGAAGAATTTTCTTCCACTTACTCTTCCCCCGATCCTCTTCTCCTCTTTCCTTCTCCCCGATCCTTTCTCCTATTACTCTTTCTATTTCTCCACACGTGCACGTAAAAACACTTTTCTTCGTTAGTTTCATCCTTTTTTTATCTTTTTTTCTTTTTCTTTCAAGCCTTTGTCGAGGGGGAGAGGACGAAACTGTCTGCGTGATGCTACTACGTTGGAGTGTATTTCAGAAAGAGAGAGAGAGAGATGGAGAGAGAGGACGTTTAACGAGCGGTGGGTGACGAGCCGTTCAAACCGTTGAACTGGCGATGATGAACGTTGATAAGGTTTTATAGTCGTGGTCTCATCCTGTGTATCCCACCAATCGCTATCACAGAATCGTCCTCGTACACGCATCTTCGTCCAACTCTCACCTCTCTCGAATTCTTCCAACTCTGAAAACTAAATTTGACATTATTTTTTATTCTCTTCTGGATAGATAAAAACTGTTTCTTTCAAGCAGGAAGTTTTAATGAGGTATTTTATTTATGACATCTAACAGGTTGAAAGGTTACTTCGAATGTTAATGTCCTAATCAATCAATCTCTTTCTTCCTTTTTTTTTTTTTTATTTTTTATCCTTCTATTTTTTCGCAGACGCGTTTATTATCAGCTAAGATTTAGATTAGCTTTGATGTATGATACATCTGAGACAATAGAAACTAGACTCACGTAGGCATCGTTGCTTATCGAATTCTACGTCTTTCAAGGTGAAAGATAATCTGGATGTACAGGGTGTTCAATTTTAATACGATTCATAAGAGTGTCGAGTTTTAGTATTATTTTAAAAGACATAAAAAATGGTTAAACTTTTGTTAAAGATTTTATAAACGTATTTGACATTTCGTTGATCATTGTCGATAAGATTTATGTAAATTTATAAAAATTGGACACCCTGTATGTGACATACAGTAATATAACTCAAACGAAGTCTACGAGTTATTTGTTTCTTTTTTTTGAGGATTAACTTAAAAATTAAATAAAATAATGATCAGATTTAATATTATTGCATGTCATCGATATTTAACTTAATTTGTTTCGTAAGCATTATCCTGATGGGGTTTAGCACAGACTACATTTTGACGTCTAACTTGTACTCGTTTTTTAGAAATCGTTGAAAATTTCGAATAGAAATTTTGCGAATTGAAATTTTAACAATTATAGCGATCTATGATCAACGTGTATTCGTTCGAGATGATTATAATATATAAAACATAAATGGTATAATTAAATTCAATTATTCGTATTGAATCTTTATGGGTAAGAATCGAAAGATTAAATCAACGATTGAATGAGAGAAATGAAGAAAGGGAAGAAAAAAGAAAACAAATTAAATTGGATCAAATGAATGCTGAGAAGACAAAGTTTCGTCGTTGCAAAATAAAGTTTGCACATTTCCTTTCGCATTCGGGTTCTCGAGGTTGTGCGAGAAAAAAAGAAAAACGATTGGCCAGCCGATAAACACGATTCTGCAATATTATTCCAGTAACGTATGTGTGTGTGTGCGTGCGTGTATGCACACATGTTTATTGAATTACGAATTAATTTTTTTTTTACAAACGATCGCATATTTTTTACTCGACTCGTCGATCACAACTTGAACGATATTTTTTTCAGAAAACAATTATCTAATCTTTTAGCGAAACGTTGCACGGTTAACAGATAAAAGGAAATTAAAATTAACTTTTAGATGAGATTTTGTATGGTCAGTTTGAATCGAATAGAAAGATGAGATAAAGGATTGTTAATACAAAATAAATAGGTTTCATATTGTTTTTTCTTGTTTGAAATTTTAGCGAGTACGAGCAGTTACGTAGTGTCAGCGGTACTCGTTCTGATAGTTGGTACCCTGTTGGCCATATTGGCGACGGTATCGCATCATCTTCATCATCGTCGACTGGAACCATTACACGAGTCGAATTCTGCATCCATTTTTCATCACCATCGCCATCTTCATCATCACCATCAACATCATCGACCACAACAACTACAACAACAACAACAACTGCAACAACAATTGCAACAGCAACATCGAGGTCGTAATCAAGAAAGTCGAGAGGATCCTCCGCCGTTGGCGTTGCATCAGCAACATTCCTTGCTGCAGGATCAACACTTTAATCCTGGAACTCAAGTGAGTTTATATATCTTTTCATTTAAACCCGTTTCGGTACGAGTACTCTATCCGAAAATAATAAATAAAAATTAAACTTTAAATAAAAACTATCCCAACAAACGATAAAACGATGTTTCAATGTTTCTCTTCCAACAAGATGTTGTTTCTAACTTCGATATTGAAATAAATTTATATAAAAAATTCTAATAATTATATAAGTAACATTTATATAAGGTTATACATTTGGATGCCATATATATCCGGCGCTCGTACCGAAAAGAGTTAATTCATTTCCAATACGTTATTGCTATTTTTTTTCTTATGCTATTTGATACGTCATCATCGGATACATCGGAAACGCATCAGTTGTTTCTCCATTTTTCATTATTATTATTATTATTATTGATCAAAGAGTATATTCGTTTGGTTATTTTTCATGAAAGAATGTATTCGTGTATATATCGGTGATAAACCTTGCTATTGTTACTATCGTACTTATCCCTAGATAAATAATAATATTTTTCCTGTGTCTGGAGGCTTAATACTGGAGGTGCACGACGTCGTTGACCTTCGACAAGATTATTACGCGAATTCGCAGAACTCCGAAGGCTGTCTGGAAAAAATTCTTGCTGATATCTAATCTCTGTTTATTTCTTTCTCTCTTTGTGTAATATTCTCGTACACAAACTGACTAAGAAGATGACGGTGTGCAACTGCAGATATCTTCAAGCGCATATTTTCTTTTCTTCAATAACAGAGACTCTGTGGTAAACGAGGTCACGATTGGCACGCGCCTATCATTTTCTTTTCTTTTCTTTACTTTTTTTTTCTCCAGTCTTTCTCTCTCTCTCTCTCTCTCTACTTCTATACTTATCTATTTATCTATCTATTTATCTGTCTATCTGTATACGTTTGTTAGACCTTTCACCGAGACGTCGTCTCGTTTTCGTATTTTTCCTGTCATCAAAGATAACGAAATATCCAAGTGGAACGCGACTACTGTCTTAACGATTGTTTTTTAGTACTTGGAAAAATGGTCACGTGGGATTTCAATACGCGTCGCTAAATTCGAATGATCCAAATAAAATCGTATTTTATATGATTTTTCTAATTACTCTCAACATTTCCATTTGTATTAGTGATTTAATCGTAATCTAGGGAAGAGACGATAAGACATCTCGTATTTGGGATGTAGGAAAATCTAAACGTTGATCTAAACGTAGGTCTCTATCTCTCTTATTCGTCAGTTTAGAAACTTGGAAGTTAGTAGGAACGTTTGGTACGCCAAAGTCAAGAGGGTTTCCCTCCACATCCAGTATTCGTCCTTACTACTACCATCACCAATGAACACCCTACTACCCTTTACTTCCTCTTCTTCTCCTATTCCCTCTTCATCTCGTCAGCGGTACGCGAACTATTGTTATTGTAGATTGCTTCGCAAATTAGATTACGGGAACCAACCTCGAAACTTGTTTCGCTATGGCAAATAGAAGATGGTGGGTACCATACGTAGGTACGGTTAAACAACCATTTACGACGTTTCTGAAGCATCACCTGGAGTTTCAGCTTGGAGACTCTAAGAAAAATATAAAAAAAAAAAATAGAGAAATTGAGATAAATTCGAACTATAATTGTTCATCGAACAAGTCGATTAACTCCACTTTTAGAAAAATCTCACATTGAAGTGTGTACTTAATTGAAATTACTTTTTTAATTTTAATTTTAATTATATTGCGGTTGATGGAAAAAGAAATGTTCGATTTTCCTATTGAATAGTGGCCAAAAATCAGACATTTGTTTTTCCACCAATCTACAATGTAATTTAAAATAAATTTATATATAAAACTATTAAAATTTATACTACTTTAAAAAAGGATAGTTCAAACTATAATACCACTCTCTCTCTCTCTCTCTCTTTTTGTCGTTTTTCGATCAACGAGAATCAAACGAGGGGGGGAAAAAAAAGAAGGTAGAATTCGATCGGTTAGAAAATCCTTCGTTGAGAAAATAGGAAAAGAAAATCTAACGAGAGTAATGGTAGGAATGGTGGTTGGCTTCTAAAATTTGCCATAATTCTGGATTTATTCACGAGGGATTATCCTCCCTTTTTCAACTGTGCGCACACGTTTTATTAATTCATACCAACCGGACGAGGTCGGTCGTACTATAAATGGTCGGTGCTTGATAGTCACCGTCGATGCCGCGTAAAAACTTAATACACCTTAACCGTAAAATACTCTACGAACTAGAAATGATTTCTTCCCTCGAGGCCCCTCCTCTACTTCTCTTCCTTCTCCCTTCCCCCTCCCCAGAAATCGTGCAGATAGAATCATACAACGGTGGATGTCGTTTTAATAAACGGAAAAAAAAATCAACTAACTCGAGGTACTTTTTTTTTTCCCCCTCAATCCTACATAATCGTTCCTTTTTTATCCTTTCTGTAATTCTTGAGTTAGTTTTTTTTCATTCTTAAATTTATTTTATTCATAATAGGTTTTTGTTTTTAGAACACTTGTAAGATTAATATTACAAAGACCATGCAAGAATATTCGTATTAAATAATGTAATTAAAAAGCTACAAGTGTTACTTACAAGTATTTTTGCAAATATTAATTAGCATTACAGTGAGAAATCATATATCATTGATAATCCTTATCTATCTCTTTTATTTTTTTTACGGGATAAACCGAATAATACAGGAAGAAAAAAATACAATTTAATTATATTCCAAAAGCACAGAATAATAACGTAAAGATTAATTTTTAAATATTGCAACGAGTAAAATCCCTTCTTCTTTCTTTTTCTCTTTCTCTTATTTCCTATTTTATTATATTTTATTATATCTCTTATAGATTCGCACGGATCTTCTTATTCCCATGTTGCTACTTTATTTTCTATTCTTTTCCCTATACATTTCCCCTTAGCCCGATCAAAGTTTTCGTGAATTTGCCAACACCTTTGTACAATATATACCCTCACATACGTATCTGATATGATTGTGTATAGTTGGACAGAATCCAAACATAATAAATTTCAAATCGGACCATTGCTTCAAAACCATATACGATTCGTAAGAAAGGCATCGGAAATATGCCTTCGGGGACTTTCTTTCAAATTCAACAATTTCGGCTTATTCGTGATAAAATTTCGTGGACGAAAAAGAAGTGATGCCAGAGAGAAACAAAACTCTCCTCGTCGATAAAATTCTATTCGATCGATGGGAAAAAAAAATATAGAAAGAGAGATAGAAAGAGAGAGAAATAAGGTAAACAAGAACAAGAGGGGATAAAATTCACAAGACTTTCTTAATCAATTTTTTGGTGACGATGAGAACAAAAATGATGGAAGAAAGATTCAATAAGATTTGCTGTTTGTAATCGTCTGTTCTATTATTCTGATATTCTATTCTAGTTTGCATCTTACAGGATTATTAAACATAATCAGACATTTAATTATTATATTATATTTTTCCAAGGTAATATTGAATTTATGAAGAACCATCTGTAAGTTGTCTTCGCTGTTGTATAAAAAAAAATATGTCGAATTTATTTATTTTAGTTTCTCTCTTTTTTTTTTATAAAAAAAAGAGGATTTTGTTTACGTAACTAGGTGTTTCTATGTAGCACGTAGAGAAGTATAGTCTACATATTGCGTTGTATCGTCTAGACGGTGTATATTTCCGGAAAAAGCAATAAAAGCGAGAGAACGAACAAACGAACGAACGTTTCGTAGCATAAAAGGCGACGGATAACTCGCGTTATCGAGACACATTTACGTTTACACAGAGAAACGTGTTGGTATATTCCTATGACGTCATAGGTTTTCTTTTTCTTCCGTACACGTATTAACCATCACCGGTTAGCAACGTTCCTAGTATTCATAAGATACTTTGTAGAGAGTCACTTACACATAGGAAGTGTTTTGAAAACTCGTTAACCTAACAAAACAAGCACTTTCAATAACGTTAAAACAAGTATTGCGAAAGGCTTCACAGTCTGAGAATGGTTTAGACGTTCTAATTCGTCGTCAACATATCTAATTCGTTTCAACGAAGGAACTCGCATAAGAGTTGTTGCAGGTAAATAGGTTCCTAGAATAATACCGTGTCGTATATCAGATTCAGTAGGAAATATGGTCGGTGTGTTACTGCGTTTCGCTAAATCTATTTAAAAAATAAATCTTTTTCTTATTTCTATGTAATTTTATTTAAAATATTAATTTTCATTTAATGTTAATCATAAGAAAATTCTCCCCACCCCCCCAAAAAATCGATTTTCCGAAAGTACTTATACCCCTAGCCTCTCCCACTTAAAAGAAAACTTTAGAAATATCTCGAACACAATTTCAATATTTTTCTTCAAAAATCCGTCCACTCGAGCAGTGTAGAACATTTTTCTTCGATTTCGAGCTCGTCGTAACACGTGGCCTCGTTTTATACAGACGACGTTTCCCAATGACGTCATCGTCTTAGTGACGCGTACAAACGAGAATAAGAAGAATCTCGAAGGTGGTCGGAGGAACCTGGCTGGCTTGGTAGTGGCAGGAAGAGGAGGAAGAGGAGATGGAAAAGGAGGAGAAGGGATTGAAACGTCGATCCAGCAGGAACCACCACCGAACCCTTGAAAGCTCTTTGCTCGTTAATCCGGTCGGTGGCTCGTGAAAAGAGCCACGTTGGCGTATATTTCGAAAAAGGTTCGTTCAAAGTCGAAACTCGAGTTGGTCGATACGACGAAGACGGATTTTTCTTTAGAAACGAAAAAACGAAAGAACGAAAAAGAGAAAGAAAAATAAAAAAAGAAATCGTGATTCTTTTCTTTGGTTTCTTTTTTTAAAAAGTTTCTCTTCAACGAACGAAGATTTTCGAAATAAGAAACTGCTCTTTTCTCTCTCTCTCTCTCTCTCTCTCTCTTTTTATCCTTTTTACACAAAGAATCCCTTGGAGGATTGGGAATCCTTTTGGGCGATTTTCTCGTTGAAGATTTTCACCGTGTGTCTAAGATTATTTTTTTCGTAAGGATATCAAGGTGCTCTCGGGAGGCCACGTGTCCTCTTGCTTTCCTTCTCTCACTCTCTCTCTTTCTCTTTCTCTTTCTCTTTCTTTTTCTTTTTCTTACTCTATCCCCTGTTCTCGATTTAGATAAAACTGCCCCCGAGGCGTTACCTTTCTCTTCGACCTTACAAACTCACCCTCTCTCTCTTACTTCTTTCGCGACGTCCTTCTCCACGTGCCGTTCGAATTCAACCCCCGTCAGCCCCCTCGAGGCCTTCAGACTTCAGAACAGAGGGTGTCTGCGTTAAGGGTTACCACCACTACGTCTTCCTAAGGGTCTCCCCTTTTTTTTTCTTTCTTTCTTTCTTTTTTTCGGAGCTCGCTGTCTGGGTCGTACTTAAAGCGGAAACGTTAGGACGACATCTTTCTTTCTCCCTACTTTCTCTTTCTCTCTCTCTCTCTTTCTCTCTATCTCGTTTTCACTTTTTTCTTACTCATCCTTCGATTTATTTCTTCTCGAGCCAATTTTATCCATCCTCCTTTTCCTCCACCTACTCCTACTTTTTTTTTCTTTCCCCTTCGTTCTTTCTTTTTCTACACGAAAAACTTTAGCTTCGTGATCCAATTTTGGAAAAGGTTAATTTAGTTACGTCTACGATTTCCAGACAATCCTATTATTTGGGATCCTAGCGTCTTTAACATTACTATGAAAGATTTAATCACATAAAACGTAATATTACTAAATTGTAATAGTCGTTCATTTTCATGTGTCACTGGGCCAATTGAAAACAGAGAGAGAGAGAGCGTGTGCGCGCATGCGTGTGTGTGTGAGTGAGAGTGAGAGTGAGAGTGAGAGAAGGACAATAGGGTGACATTAGCCCTTGAGAAATATTTGATAACGGGCTCGTGAACGGGGCGTGCCGAGCATCCCCTATCTCGTAGGCTAATATAGGGTAGGACTACGTTGTACGATATATCGACTAGCAGTATGACAGCCAGATTTCCCTCTCGATTTTCTCTCGGTCGTGGCTGACCCAACACAAGAGGAAAGAGAGAGAAAGAGGGAGAGAGAGAGATAAATATATATATATATATATACTTTACACCCTTTTCGAAAACCACCAACACGATCCTCCCTTACCAAACTCTCACGAACACGCATCGCACCCATCATTCGCACGTTTTTCCACTTCTATTTTTCTTTTTCTTTCCTCCCTCCTCCTGTTTTTCTTCTTTCTTTTTTTTACCGACGATAATAAAAATATCCTTTTTATTTCTTCCTTTTCTTTTTATTGTCGTCGAGTGAGTTTCTATACTCGAAACACTTCACGTTCAATCTATTCCCTTATCATCGTTCTGACGCAGGGGATAGAGGATTGGGGGAGAGAGGGAAAGAAGGGGAGGGTTTTCACGCAGAATTCGGAAGCGATAAAACGAGTAGACGATAGCGACCGTTTCTCTCTTATCTACATAAACGCAAAACGACAGATCGTAAGAGGAAAAAGAAAGAATGAAAGAGAGAATGGCAACAACCACTACTACTCGATCTGTACTTTAAAAAAGACTATTTTTCCATTTATGGACGAGTGAGAGATACAGATTAAATAGGAATTTACGTAGGCGTAGATGAATATTTTTAATTTATAAAACGTATATCCCTCTCTCCCCCTCGTCTCTCTCTCTCTGTCTTATCGCGATCCATTCTTGTTACGACACCTCTCGTTTAAAATAGAGAAACAAAAATTAAAAAAAGGAATAAAATATAGAAAAAAAAGAAACGTTATTGAAATTTTTTAACCAGTTAAATAAATTTGACAATAGTTGATGTGAAGATTTATATAAATATTTATTCGATAGAAAATTCAAACGTGTGGTAAAATTTTTACGAGCGCATATCTAACACTTTCGTCATTATTTTTTATATATATTTTGTAGTACGCAATTAATACCGTAAGAGAAAGAGAGAAATTAGGTTCGTTAAGTGGAGCGACGAAGTGTATAACTATATATATATATATATAGGAACATCGACGAATAAGACGTATCGTCTTCAATATTTGAAGCCTCATGAAAAATTCCACTAGACCCGACCTTCTCACGGAAGCTCGAAACTCGCTTCGAGTTCTTAACGTGGCCGACGATCATTCGCTCACCGGAACTCGGCCAGACCAGGAAAATATACAGCCGGTAGAGAAAAAAAGAAAGAAAAAGAGAGAGAGAGAGAATTTAGTTTCGGACGTAAAAATTTACGTCCACCTACGATGCATAATTTCCCCGTACGTTGCTCCTGAACAGGTAAAATTTCCTCGAGGGCCAACCAAAGCGTATTCCGCACACGTTCGACCGAGGGCTAGGCTTCGTAAGAAGAATGGGGAGAAACTGGCGAGAAGATGGGACAGAAAGTGGAAGAAAGAGCTACACCACCGTCCTATTTTCCTTTTACACGACCGATGATCCTAACTACGTGACAATTTAATGTCTACCGACTTATTCCATTATTCATTTTCACAATACTTATTCCAACTAACATTTACATTCCATATATTGCGATTTAATTATCATCAATATAATATATTACTATATAATATGTTACTAGTTATACGTCAATGTAACTTTGTACGATTGGTTCAACAAATCTGTGCATTTTCTACTTCGAAAATTAATCAAAACTAGCATAAAATGTTGAAATAACATAATATTTAACAATTCGACAAAGATTATTGTCGTCCTCTCTTAGACAAACTTTGTTTCGAATTTCTATGAAAGAATTTAAATGACGTGTGTTCTATCTCTCTCTCTCTCTCTCTCTCTCTCTTTCTTTCTTTAAACAAGTATACCGACGTTAAGCGAAATTAACTCGAATTTTCACGCTGTCGAAATACTCCAAGCCGGTGTGAAAGAGAAAGATAAAGGAATAAAGAAAAAGAGAGAGAAAACACAGTACCTATCTGCTGTTAGCCTGTCTGCTGCTGGATCGTTGCTTTGACTCTGGTGAAAGAGAAAGAGAGAGAGAAACAGAGACAGAAGTAGAGGTAGAGAGTAAGGGAAAGAGAACGAACAGGGAGATGAAGGGGGAGAGAGGTGGGTATGAGAAAGGGGTGGGGATCGAAGCAGAACCGCAGACCGCGTCTGCGGTCCTTCCGCCTGCCGCTCCGCTACTTTTTGGACTTTCCTGCACGTGTCCGTTTCTCTCTCTCTCTCTCTCACTCGATGTGTTTATCGATCGCCTCCCTCTCTCCCTAACTGCCCCCCCAATCCCACCGTTGTCGGAGCATCCGGACGATGAATTAAGCCTTCGACCACGAAAGTGGAATTCTAATCGCCTCCTCCAGCGCACTCTCCTCTCTCTCTCTCTTTCTCTCTCTTTGCTTCGTCTGTCCTTTCGACGCAAACTCCTCCCTCCCCACCTTTTCTCCTCCTCCTCCTCCTCTCTCATCCTTTCTATCCCTTTCTTTATCTTCGTGTTTCGTTTGCTAGATGAATGGGGGTCTGAAACAGGCGAAATCACTACCACCACCACCACTAACCACCCCCTTCTCTCCCCATTTCCCTACGAACGGTTAATAAAACTGGTTGATATATTATTTTCTTGTTTCTTTCACGATAGATTAGTCACCCATCCCTCTCCCCCTTCCTCCTTCTCCTGTCTAACGAGACAATTAGTAGTGTTTGGGAAATAATGGATGTTTTTATAGAAATAAATATAACAAATATAATAAATGTAGAATAAATATTAGGTTGGTGGACGAAAAAAAATATCAGATTTTTGGTCATAATTGAAGGGGAAAACGTTGCCACCAAAACACAGTGTAATAAATAAATATAATAAAAGTATATACGAGGACAGACATTTTTTAGGGACGTCAATCGATAATTGGATTTACGAAACGGGGGTAAAAGCAAAAAATAAAAAAGGAGAAAAAGGATTTCGAAAAAGATGGTAACCTCAGCGATCTGTTCGTCATGGCAAAAGAGAGTGAGTGACGTATCGAACGTTCTCGTTCGAATGCGGCAATATCAGCGGGAGTTTTAACGGCGCCTGAAGGCAGTACGCGGTGAAAGCCGATCGTCTAGACGTGAACATCATCGCGGTGTCGATGTTGCGACAATTCGAAACCGCGGAGTCTTTCGTGGAATCGTGTGACACCAATTCTCTAAAACGTTTTAACGGTTCTGCTCATCCTCTGCTCTCCTCTTCTTTACATTTGTATTCCACAGTCATCCGTGTTTCTATAAAAATCCTCTTTTCTTCTTTCTCCCCGATTATATTTAGTTGGTGGACAAAATAATGTCGGATTTATGGCCACGATTCAATGGGGAAAAATTGACATTTGTTTAACATTAACCTAATATATATGCTTATTTACAGAGTAACAACAAACAGATATTGGTCGAAGTATCCGTAAAACCGGGTTGGTGCAACTAGGAAATCGTTAAACGGGCTGGACTCGCTACCTTGAAACCTCGTGGTTATCCTTCGTCCAAGGTTAAGGAAACGAGTGTTAGAGGTCGTAGTTGAGACATTTTCTCGATCCTACGACGTTTCTTTTATCAATTTTATCGCTTAAACGTATCCTCGGTTATTCAAAGAACCTCGACCCAGTCCCAACGTCGTCACGAGGACAACTACTAACGTAAAATTACTACAACAACAACGACGACGACGACAAAGACGACGACGACAAAGACGAAGACGAGGATGTCGATGTTGACGATGATATCCTGTAGCAAAGAAAACGGCTCCGTTAATCTTGACCTCGTCGAATCCATTCCTGGACAAAGTCGACGAACGACGAAGTTCGCGATTATGGCCAGACGAGGAACGAACGAACCAACGAACGAGTCCCTCTTATGCTCGAGATAAACAGGACTGCATACGAGGAATTTGCATACGAGTTGGCTCCTCGTCGTAGGACGACCTGTCGTTCTCGTCCAGTCAAGAACGAGTCTCTCCCCTCTACCACCCTCGCGCTTCACCTCCTACCAAAGTATTCTTAAAATAGTTTTCGATCTTCTCTGCTCTTCTCTTCTCACTCTCTCTCTCTCTTTCTCTTACTCTTTTCACTTCGTCTTCTACTTTAACACGGTTTGGGCAGATGGCAGATTTTCTAAACCCTTTTGTGGGTAACGGGATGGTTCCTAGGTCTTCATTTTTAAAGAGGAGAAGTAAGAGGAGGAAGAGTCCTTGGGACAAATGTGTCTGCTCTCGAAACACGATGCTGACAAATGACTTTTTTTTAAAGGCCCCAGACGAAAGGGTTCTCTTCGTCCTTCGAACTCTTTTTTTCTTCTACTACTCTCTTGATTCTTGATTTCGTAAATTACATATATGTACATATATATATTGATATAATCCATCATTGTATATAATGCTTAAAACTAGCCGACAAAATATATAAAACGATACATTTTTCAGAATAATATTTGTAGTTTAGAGAAATCATGCTTTGCCTAATTTGTCATTCTATAGAATGCCTATGTATTCTATGAAAGAAAAAATTTATATCAAAGATAAAAATAAGAAGGGGAGATAAAATATGTTCCTTTTTCGGAAGACACAAGCTATTTCCGAGGAAAATTTCTGGTAACGAGTACATTGTATTTCTTTCTCCCTAACAAACACGAGTTGACGTGCTCCCAGAAGAGAAGAAGAGAAGAAAAAAGTAGTCGTTGAGCATTTTTCTTTTTGGAAGTAAGGGATGAAAAATTCTATACATTTGTAAAAAGCTTTTTGATTTTTTTTTTCTCGTCTTGAAAGCATCATAATCAAAAAATAAAAGGTAAGAGATTTCCCTTGATGTTGTTGGTGTTTAAGAACGAATTTTCGTATAAGCTCTTAATTAAGAGAAAGAGATTCATTCGCGTTTTAGTTAATTAAGAAATAATAGAAGAGACAAAATAATTATCTCTCTTTGATGTAATAAACGTGATTGTATACGCTCGTATATATAACAACGCGTTATAACGTGGATATATATATATATATTTCTTTTCATCACTATCATGAAATAATCGTTTGACGGGGAGGGGATCAATCGTATCGTCAACCCATAAAACGTGTGGTCGACTTGTCTAGACGATTACGCCTATACACCGGCATTTTATCGTGAGTGAAAAGGCATTAATTGAAACCCATAGAATAGTAGTGTGCTGCTTGCTTGCTTGCTTGCTTGCTATATGTAAAAGGAAAAAAAAAAGAAGAAAATAAAAAAAGCGTAAGAGATAACTCGTAGGTCGCCGCGGATTTTTTCAATCGGATATGTTCGTGAACGTTTGTGATGGGCAGATATCCAAAAATTCAGAGAAGTTTTTGATATAACTTAGAACCGGTTAAGTCTTGGTTAAGTTAGGGTTGCGTCAAGAGAAAGTAAAGAACAGTTAAAGTTCTTTTCAGTGAAAAATTTCAAAAGGTTGCGTCAGCGTTTTCTCAGCGAAAACTTAAGCTAGATTCAAAACAAAGTTATAGGCAGATAGCCAAAAGTTCAGAGAAGATTTTGATATAACTTAGTCATGGTGTAGTCAGGGTTAAGTATGGGTTGCGTCAAGAAAATAAAAGAATAATCAAAGTTCGTTTCAGTGAAAAATTTCAAAAGGTTGCGTCAGCGTTTTCTCAGCGAAAACTCAAGTTAGATTCAAAAGAAAAATATGGGCAAATAGCCCAATATTCAGAGAATATTTTGATATAATCTAATCAAGGTTTAGTCAAGGTTTCATTATGGTTAGTT